>JAPMOR010015873.1:11866-41713 GCA_026543865.1 Argiope aurantia | reverse complement strand
TGGCGTCGTTTTCTTAAGCAAAAGTTGGAACAGTTAATGAGCATAAGAAT
Source organism: Argiope aurantia (assembly GCA_026543865.1). Classification (NCBI taxonomy): domain Eukaryota; kingdom Metazoa; phylum Arthropoda; class Arachnida; order Araneae; family Araneidae; genus Argiope; species Argiope aurantia. The sequence continues at coordinate 41,663 of JAPMOR010015873.1, read as the reverse complement.
AAGTCGCAATAATCCCGGTTTATATGACGTAATTCTACTGTAATGGGATGGTTGATTGTAAATAGAAAAAAGGAAGCAAAAACTTTTTTTCACGTCATTCAAATTTCAAATAAACTAAAATTTTACCTACAATATTTATATTATATTTTGAAAAATTGAATTGTAAACTTTATATGCCTTCTGGAAAATTGAAATGTATAAGTACTAAGTAATTTTCTTAAGAATATTAAGAACTATTTTTAAAAATGAATTATGAATTTCTTAAGAATATTAAGAATTAAAGGTTCAGTTTTTTTTCATGCAAACTTTTATGTAGAACGTATAGCATTTAGTAAAATAAAGCCAAAAAATATGCGATTTCAAAAAAGTGTGAAAATTTCAATAAAAGTAACTTTTTAATTTCGCAGAACATTTATTTATTTATTATCTTATCACAAGCTTTAAAGAATAAGTGAAACAAACTTTAAACTTAATATTTTTTATTTTGTTTGATCTAGAGAGTATTATAGGCCAACTTTTCCCCGTCCATTTTGTAGTTTTCCTATTCAGTAAAAACTTTTTCATTATTTGATTCTTCCGTCATAAATACAGCGGAATGGAATTGATAAAATAAAAATTCTTCTTAAAAAGAGAATTGTTCTCATTGAGACTGTTTATAAAAAATAAGCATTTATCTCGCTATAAAGGGAATACGTAGTTTGGTTTATCGGAGCAGTGAAGAATATTCTGACAATATATTTTTGGACTTATAGTAATTTTCTTGAAAAAGGGAAACTCTTTAATATAAAATCTTTTTCCTTTGACTTCCAAAAAATAATATAAAATCATTGAAAATATTCACAGAAATTTCAAGATTTGTTTATTTTCTATTTTCTTTAGAAATCATTATAAAATGCTCATCAATTATTGACGATAGTCTAACTGAGCAAAAAGCTTACATTGCCATTGAATTTAATAAATGAGTAGGTTTTAAGAGAGCTATTGATTTTTACATTTGATTTCAGAATTAATTATTTTATAGATCAATATTCGTAAAGATATTTTATTTATTAATAGCTAATGACTATTAAATTATATTATTGTCTAGCATTCATTGAATTTTTGAGATAAAGCCATTTCTGTTTTAATTAATGACACAATAGGTGGGATTATTTTTTAAAAAATATTTGCATTGTGTAAAAGGGGTTCTGTGAAATCTTTTATTTCGCATACTCTATTTTCCCCATTATAATAAAATTTATTCTGAAAATTCAATTGGAAATGATATAGACTCAAAGTATTGATTCATATATATAAGTTACAAATAATATATAATATCTAAGTTATATAATATATGTTAATAAAGTATTATATAATATATAAGACAATAATATATAAGTTACAAAAATTTTTTTCAATTGCTACAAAATTTCTGCATTATTTAAAAAATATTTTACCTATCAAATTAAGGAATTATTTTGTATTTCAAGAGCATTTGAGCAAAATTTCATAATTGCAGATTTTTTTTAAAATTTAATAAAGAAAAACTTTTATTTACTTGTTTCTTGTACGCGCTTGTTGCATTGGAATAGAAAGGAAATATGCGAAAATAAATTTTATTTCCTTAAATGACGATAAATGACTTTACGAAATGAAAATATTAATTATAAAATGTAGTCAAAAACTCCGTGTTTCAGAAGTAACTATATTCAAACAATCACCGCCACTGATACCGTTAATCCATCAATAATATCTCGGACAAATACAATTATCACAGATTCGAAAATCTTATGAAACTAGGCAGAATTCTTAAGAAATGAAAACGCAATATTATTTACCGTAAACTTTAATAGTAAATATGCAGTTATATTAAAAGTATTGTTTCCTTATTTAGAAACATCGAATAATTTAATATCGAATTGAAGTAAATACTGATCTATTGACAGAAAAACTGCAATGTAACCATTTTTCTCTTAAGTGGTGATCAAATGCAGATATCATAAAATATGTGTAAAAATAATATTGGAAAAAATATTAGCAATGGAAAATGAAGTAAGAATATTATAAATCAGCCGGCATAAAATTGTAAATAAAATGTAATGTTCGCGATCGCATAGCTAATTTTTATTCATTTAACTTTGTATCCCATTTTCTCATTTGCAAACTATGTTTCATCTTAATGGGATACTTTGATTATATAATTTTTACAAAAACTCAAATATAAATTAATCATAATGAATCGGAATGAAAGAAATAGTTATCCTCTAACAACAACAAACAAAAAAAACATTGACGATTACAAAATAAACAGTATTCTGAAATAAAACAATAGAAATAGCTCCGAAGTAAGAATATAATGAGTCAGCAAAATTTAAAATTATAAAAATTGCAGACCTCAACTCAGTGACCTGTGCCACAAAGCAGCATAAAAATGTAGAAAATGCGTGAAGTTTAAAATTTTATAAATGATTTTTATTCATGCTTATCTTTATTTGTACACATAAAAAAAAGAAACTGTCGACTCCAAAACAAAAATCACAACAAAAAATACCCAGTGTTATAGACGTCGTTGAGAAATATATATATTGAAGATGATGTTAGTTTAAGTATAATGAATTGTAAGATATAAAAAGAAGTCTAAATTCAGGAATTAAGTTTAAAATTTAAGAATTTTAATTAAAGCTTAATTAAAAGTTTAAAAATATTTTTTGTAGGAGATCACAGAGGTGAAACTCAATGTGATATATTTAAAGAGATATAAAGCAGAATGAATATCTTTCCCTAAAGTGGTGAACAAATGCAGATATCATAAAATATATGTATTTTTAATCCGATATTTTAATTTGAATTTTTAATCCGATATTTTAATTTGAATTTTTAATCAATATTTGAAATGTGAACTAGAAGTTTTCCTTCTATTTCTACAGATACTTAGAATCAAATGTTTTCAATTCAAATAGCTGAAGAATCCTCTTAATAAGTTACGTATATTAATATCCCTTTGATAGTAAGATATTTGATTGATTATAGTGTAGTTTACTTCGGTGAAATGTGAAAGAAAAAATGCTATTATTAGACTTAAAAGACAAACAAAAATATAACTAATTCTGTAAAGGTCTAAAATTAAACACTTATCAAAGCTATACATTTAAATTTCCTCATAAAACTGAATTCTTACTTCTAAACTTTCGGTCGTATCACAAGTTTAAAAAAAATGATAATTCCTTTTACTAAAGAAATGCAATTTCTTTTCCCAAAGAATTGTCGTTATATAGTTCTGCCCCTAAAATACCCAGATGTGTACTTTCAAAAGTTTTAGCAAGTTTGAGACATTTTCTTAAAAAAATGTTGTATCACAAAAATTTTCGGCATGAAATACTTTGAATTTCTTTCTTTAAAACTGTATGAAGTCTGAAAGGATTACGTTTCAGTAGTGTTAAGTAATGGAAAATCATATTTTGAATAGTTTCCATTTGGATTAAAAGCAATTTTATCTTTATTCCTTAAATCTCTTTAATGTTGCTTTTAACCTTTCAGTAAACTTTTTTTATGCAGCAAAAAGTGCAAAAAAATTGATTAGGAAGCTAAAGAAAAATTGTTTTAAAATAATGTTTATCAAGTGTATTGCTTGAAATTATTTATTATTTACTTTATTACTCTACTAGCCGCCTTTGGCGACCAGCCGGTTCGCCAGTATTACCGCTCGCTACAATTTTCAATTAAATATTTTAAGTAACTGGTCTCTTAAAGGATTCTCAAACAAAACATTTTTAATCTTCCAATTTTGATAGTCATACCAAACTTATATTGTTTAGATCGTTTCGTTCAATTTACTATATATATTTTGCTAATTTGTTGCCATTTCCGGTAAAACTTCAACTTTAATTAAAAATGTAAATGACAAAATTGCAATTAATATAAAGATATTTTTAATAAAACCAAGCGTTTTATTTTATTAATCATCTTTATTGTTATTTATTAATTATTATTATTATTGAATATGAGTATTGCAAACAGAATCGCTCGGTATTTAAGTCTTATGTTAACTACAAAATATTTTTCATAGTTTATGTAATATCTCAAACAATAATTCAACAAAAATTTCTGAGATTCAGTATAAAATTCAGTTTTTAGTTTTGCTTTCAAAAGGATTGACATAAAATCAATAATAATATTTTGTTCCTGCTTATAAATATATTTCAAAAATTATGAAGTCTAAATTTAATGCAGTAAGGTATCATATTCTGATAAATATTCTGGACACACCAAATTTTAAATAAATGAATGAATGTTTCTATTTTCCACGATCAACTAAGACTTATTTATGAAGTTTTAAATGTTAAAAATTTAGAAAAATTCACCATTTTCATAATCTTAGGCCAATTAATCTTGAGAAACCTGCGCGCTTATTGGCGTATTTTCTTTGAAACGATCGATGAAAAATCTAAAATTATCCTTTTTTAGATTTGCAATGAATAAGCAGATGATATTTAGAAAAGTACAGATATTTAGACTGGAAAATAAAATTATCTGAAATTAAAAACACGCGCAGACGATATTTACAAAAGTAAAAATATTCAAACCTGAGAAAGAAAATATATGAGTTATTCCATCAATGAATGCCATAAGTTTGTTTACATCTTCATTATTTTATGAGTCATTAAATATCAAAATGGATCCGGGACTGAATAAACATCCTGTATAGAGAGTGTAAAAGATCATAAAATAATTTTTCTTGAATTTATTTTTTAGAAAAAATAATATTTCATATTTGTTTCATTTCTTACAGACACTTGCCGAAAATTATAATTTTGCAGATTTCATTTCCAAAAAGATTTAATTTATTTTCAGTTAGAGCTTTAATCAATGTGATGGCAAAACTTTGAAAAAAGCTATTTTTTTCTCATGAATGCTAAACGTGCTTAATCCTCATTTTTATTTTTGACGAAAAAAATTATTGAAAAACGTAGTTAAAATATTTATTTAAAAATTCATTAAAAATAGAAATTTAATTTTAAGATTAAAACAGTAGTATCATTTAAAAGATAAATTTTTATCTTTAACTTCATGTAAAAATCTTTTTTGTGCGGTAATATTTTCGGCAGGTATAGCAGAAACATATCAAAATTTCGCTTAATTTTTAAATAAATAAAATTCTAGTTAAAAATTCGAAAAAATAACCCCCAGGTGCACATTCCCGGCCTCCAAGGTATACACGTGCCAAATTTGGTAGCTGTAGGTTGAATGGTCTGGTCTGTAGAGCGCCAACACACACACACACACGCACACACACACACACACACACACACATTGAGCTTTATTATTATAGATTACTTATTTATTGCATTTCTTATTTTATTTATATTACTTACATTGCTTATTTTGTGATATCTAACTGCAGTAAATAGATAAAATAGCCCAATTTTAAGTAAAAAAAGATGGGAGACGTAGAATATGATACAAAATGTATATTTTAAGTATTGATAAATTTTTGCTAAAAGTTTTTTTTTTTTTGCATTAATTATTACTTTCATGTTAATATAAATATTTTGGTTGTGGTGCATTAGAAATGCTGACATAACCTCAAAAGATAATACAATTTACGAAAACTAATTTACGAAACTCAATTATTACGCTATTTCCTTATGCATTTCATAAATTTAACTTGAACATGTTTTCATAATCTGTAATCATCCATTTCGTATACACTTAAATATGAAATATGAAACGAGGCAAATATTCTTTTGTATAAAAATGTTTCAACAATATTATTGATTTGTTAAACAAAATATTTACGCAACAACATGCGACAGAGAGAAATACACTCAAATTGTACATTTAATATATTTTTCCTCATTTATTACAAATATCTTAATACTACCATACATATTTGTAATGGCCTCTATATGAAAATAGATTTTGTTTTGGTAAAATGACAACATTTTCATTTCGTATTTATGTAAGATTGAATTAGAAAAAAATTACTTTTCTTGAAAAAAATTATTTTATCCCTGTGAAAAATAATTTCAAATTATTGATATGCTGAATTTAAATCTCTTTCCAAAATGTTTATTTGCTGATTGAAAATCCTTTTCCAAATATTTCGTATTCCTTTCTGAAGCACTGGTAATAAAATATTGCAAAACGATGCGCAGAAATTTGCAGAGACATCTATGATCATTACTGCTTTTTTCTATGTACTGAGACGTGCTTTAGTTGGAGCAATGTTTCTGAAATGACTGTGTACCATTATCTGAAGAAAAATGGAAAATTCATCGTTCCCAACTGTAAACAAAACGACTTAAGTTAGGATTTTCCTTGCTTTCAAATGCAATTCAACATAATGAATTGCCGTTTGAAGTGGAGAGATGTTTTACTTCATTACTTTTTCTCCAATGGTAGGCGATATTTTACGCTTTATTTTTGTTAGGGAATTTTATACTTTAAAAAAAAATGCTTAGTTATTTGAATGTAATAGACAGTAATTTTTTTAATATTTATTTCTCAAATAAACTATGTTTTCTTTTATATAAAAAATATATATTCTCAATTTTAAACACTTCGGATAGTGAGGCAAATATTCCTATTTTCTAATAAAATAGTCGTTTTTATTTTGGGTTTTATATGTTTTTAAATAAATATTATATGCAGAATGTCCATTTAAGTTCTTCTATTACTCAAGTCTCTTAACTTGAGAACGATGACAACTAATCATCAGTATAGCCCAAACTTCAGTAGTCCAGATACAGGTAACTGGCAAGTAGTGTATAGTTCAGACATAGTAAATTCGGTGTCCTAAAGTGACCATGCGTTGCGCAGAGAGATCAGTTACTGAGTCAAATAATTGGGGTTAGCATTCCTATATAGAGGACGGTACAAGGTACTTTAATTACAAAATTGTACAGACTTCCCATTTAGTACGAATAAACACCTTGCTTGCAAATAATGCTTAGAAGAGAACGCGTGAAACGAACATTTTTCATCTCCATTTTGAAATAAATACTTGCAATGTTTTGTAGGTCTTTTATTGTCGAAAGTTATTAAGTTATTAAGAAAATTTCAATCAAACAAATTAACATTTTAACATGTTTTATTTTTAGCAATATTGGGATCAAGGTATATTTTTGAATTATATAGAAGAAGCTGTGCGATTCTGTAAATGATATTTTCTCTACATCTTGTATTGATTTTAGATAGGAACCTAATTCTATTCTGAATTCTATTATTTGACTCTGTACAGCATTGTCGCTTTACCGCTTACATCTAGAAATTGAGATGTTAATCCTCAAGGTAAAAAGGTGAATTTGAGATTCTCTGCAATAGTAAGATTTCCTATTTTTCTCGAAGTCTTTACTTTGGTGAGAATCTTCATTACTCTTTACTACTTTATCCAGAAATTTATCGATGAATTAGCGTTAAAATTTATTTCATTAAAGGATATGTACCTAATGTCTTAATATATTGATGTGACAGAGTTTATGCATCATGCGAGAATTTTCTCATTTCAAATTTCTCTCCTCTAAGACAGATGAATGCATTCATAGTAAAATAATAATCGGCAACATTAACGCGATTTTTAATTCTGATCATTGCGATGTTATATAAGTAAAACATTTTAACTGATTCTCTTAACAATTTGGAAATTAGTAAGTTAAGAGCCATTCATTTAAAGGTATCGAACAGGTCTAAAACAGCTTTTAAAGTTTAAAAAAAATCCTTTAGATTCCTTATTGCGTTTGCTAAGCGAACACTGTACTTTCATAACATTTTTTTTAAATTTTAAGCATTATACAAAAACATTTCATTGTAATGTATGTTAATACTAAAATAAAAATGCCATGAAAGGGAAAAAGAACATTTTTATTCCGCCAGTTTAGATGAAATTTCATTTTTTAAAATTTGCTATTATTTTCAAATATGAGTATTTTTGCTTCAAATTTTTTAACATATTCTCTAAAATATATTGCACAAAACTGTGTATGAATCACAAGATACATTTAGTACTTATTTTAATATAATATTTTTATTATTAGTGGTGAAAAATAGGGAAATTTAACAGCATCTAATTTTAACTCTAGCACCTTAAAAAAAACCATAATGATGATTTTGTACGCACAATTTGTAAGCTCTATCTTATTTAGGGAAAAATCCGTAGCGTTTTATAAACATGAATCAAAACAGAACATTGAGAAAAAGACATTTAAAGTTTTGATTTGTGAATAAAAATCCATTTACTGTTTTCTCAAGCATATATTTTGCATAGTCATAAAAATTATATAATTTCAAATACATACACTCGATTTAAAACGCCCATCTTCAATATAAAATATTTTATAAAGATTTAAATACTGGTTATTGCTGTAAAAAGAACCCTGATTGAGAAAAACAGCTGTATAAAACGGACAAAATATCTAGATTTTTAAAAATAAATTAACATAACTAGTAACTAAAATTTATTGAACATTTGATTCAAAAGCACCCAGGTTTGTATGTTAGTCTTTCTTTTTTAAAAATTTTAGTATTCTTTTCATTTACGAGCCAGTTTAATTTTTTTCTGAACTAACTCATAGACATCACATTTTTTACGTCTTTTCTAATACACACGCCTATAATCTCTCTACATGGCTAAATGTCCAGATTGTTTGCTAAAGGATGTTATTTTCAGCTTGAATACTTTTTAATGATTTAGATGTCCCTACATTGAACTCAGAAACTACATCTGCAACAGCAATTTGGATTCGGTACAGTGAAACAAAAATTTCTTTTGAGCATTTATTCCATAATACAGTATGAAAATTTTCGTTTGAATTCTGTGTCAGACATCTTGTGCCAGGCTGAAGAAGCTTATCTAATGCCAGTCGTTGATAAATTGCCATAATTTTGGGAACACATTTCTCATTTATTGGTGTCTTTATATGTGTTTTATGTAAATCTGATGTCTTACCATTAGCCATAGCTTCTTGATAAAATCACAATCTTTTCCAGAAGGACACAATTATCTGACAAATAGAGTAAAATTGTTCAGTATTTCTTTAGGCTATGATATTAGTTCGGAAATTACGAGTTTTGAAAAGTCGGCCCTTTTAAAGGCTCAGGTCCTTTTAAATCCATGCCATTGCGAATAAAAACCTTAATAACTTTCAAAATAATACAGATACAGCTTTAATAGTTAGTGTGATATGAAGAAGGGTATAAGTCAAATGAGACAATAAAAAAATTCGATTGGTCATTTTTTAGGTACCGTATCCTTTAAAAAGAAATCTTAATTTTGCTTCAAATAATGGAACCACTAACATATTAATTCTTGTATTTCAATAATAACGTATTTAATTTTTGTTTTTAAGTTTCACCTAGATTTTGGTCTTGAACGTTATTTATTATACAATTATAAATTTTGACTGTATCTTTATCCATATATCTATATAGATAGACAGATAGATGTATTTTTTAAATATATTTATCATATGTCTTTATTAAATATCAATTGATATTGAATTACCACTGTTGCATGTCTAAAGCATTACCTTGCTCTGTGCATTATTTTATTATTGTATATTAAAAACATAGACTGAGAATGTTAAGATTTGCACAGATGTGGAAATGGAACACTATTATATACTTTACAAATAGTTATGATAAATTTCTATGCATTTCCATCTAACTATATTTATATCTATTTTTTTTTTCTGTCTCACTTTATATATTTTTATATAAACTTATTATATATACTTTATGTATTTTTAATTCATTCATGTACTTTTGAAAGAAAAAAAAATTGAATCAAATATTACATATATTCTCATTTTCGAAATATAGGGCTCATTTCGAAATCAGTTAATTTTTTAAAAAGTATTTCGTGTTTTTTCGTTTTATATGTTATACAATCATACGTGTACAAAATATACTTGATCAAATAACGGAAATATTATTATTATAATTTTTGGATGCTGTATTATTTTAAATAACTGTTATGTTGTTAAAACATGTTTCTGCATTTGAGGAGAGAAATGTGTAATAGAAAATAATAGAAAAGGAAAAAAATAGAAAATAGTAGAAAAAATAATAGAAAAAAAATAAAAGCAAAATTTAAAACGCAAAAAAAAAAAAAATGTGCAATTGCAAAATATATTAGAGTTACGTATCACTATTATTGATAACGTAAAAAAATAATTACGTAATACAATTGTTTTATGAATATTTATGAACATTAGGTTATGGAGAAAACAAATTTCAGTGGAAAAGAAAACCAATTTCATGAAACAAAAAGGATATTGAATTATCGTTCTTGCTTGTCGATTTCAAATTTTTATCATAGTTTTTGACACATTTAATACACACAGAGTATCGATTGTTTATCGATTGCTACAAAGATTACACATAGAGTATCGATTGTTTATCGATTGCTACAAAGATTATTATAATTTATTAACAAATTAATTAAGGATAAACTAACTAAATTGAAATCGTTTTTAAATAATGCATAAATCCATTTCAAATATCTGTGTTATTATACGGAAAAGATAACTAAGCTTACATACTTAATGTCACATAAATAATAATATTTAGAATTTCTAATCTCGAGGAAGATATTTTGAAACTGTTTCCTTTTCTCACAAATGCACTGCTGAAAAGTTTTTAAAGTTTATATTCTAAATTTGTATTTGAAATCAAGGCAATTATTAGTCTACCCCAGCAAATACGCTAAACGTAAATAAGAGACCTTTTACTTTTAATAAGGGTAGTTTCATAAAAGCACGGAACTCATATCAAAATACTATTGACTTGAAAAAAAATATTCTAAATCTTCTGTAAATATTCCTAGAGAAAATGCCTGCTTATTCTCAGAATTCTGACTGGCATTTTATCTGATGCTGAGACCTGACTCTTCCATTTGACGGTCTCTCTCTTGTCATCCATACCATTACATGACAAATTTTCATGCACGCAACAAATGCGGTTGCTGATCCCGCAGGGAAGCTTTCCGGCATATTTTTGACAAACTTTGATGGATGATGGGCACCAGAATGGACTCTCATCTTTCTCTATACGCAACTGCCGTTAGAATTTCCTTCAAAAGAAACCTGAGGTACTAAATTTTTGTTTTTATTCTTGTAAATGTCAGTGGCTTCTTGTATTTTTAATATTTTTTTCATTAAATCAAAAGAAAATTTCCATTTAGGAAAAACTTTCATTGGTTAATCGTTACATATTTTCTCGTATACGTAGTATAAAGAAAGTATAGTAATCGTCAAAAAATTCAAAGTCGAGATTTTGACGAATCTCTATATTTTAGACCGTTCTGAGTTCGAAACGCCCATTTTTGGAAAATGTCCATCTGTGTGTGTGACAAAAATAACTCAAAACTGTCTTGATATAGATGACTGAAATTTGGTCTTTGCACCACATTTGTATACTTCTATCGAAATTTGAGTAAAATTTGTTCAAAAAAATTCATCTGCCCTGCTGTTCGAATATAAATTAACATTTTAACTATAAACGAAGATAACTAGGCAGATAATATTCCGTACACAGATTTAAAATTTATAGTGCAGACACCTGTCAAACTTTGAATCGAATCCAACAATGGGTTGGTTGCCTGCACTTTCAGAAAAAAATGTAAACGCCATAATTTATAAACTTAATTCAATAATTTAAATATATAAAATTTGATATGTTATTTTGTGACTACAACGGCAGTTGTAAATGAAATTTTAATTTCAATCGGTTGAGAAAAACGTGTCTAAAGTTGAGATTCGATTTTTAGACACTATTAATGACATACAAGGATTAATCGACAAAAATATCTCCAGGAATCACACGACTAAGTCTCTAATAATGAGAAATTTATCTCCAAAGTTAATATTTTTTTAACTATTGTACGCAAGACGTTCTCTAGTATATAAAAGTTATTAAAATGTTTGCGAGGAAGTTTTGGGGTGACCACTCACTCCGATTATAATAAATCTTTAAATAACCGATTGGCCGACGCCCTAGATTATAGGTTGAGCGTCTTCCCCATGATCTGGGTGTCCCGGGTTCGAGCATAGTTGTTCTTCACCCTGTGTTCTATCTGTGAGGTGTGTGAAAGAGCCCCCAGTAAAAATGGAGTGTACAAGCGAATGCGTGAGTATCATCTTTATATGAGCTAGAAGTCAGACTTCTGCCGTCGGGTGTTCAGGGGCCTATTTCGTGGCAACGTGGACACGCCATCATCATTAAACAGACTATTACTAATATCTTTAATTCATGGTATATTTCGTCCTTATTCTTAAGTCAAATCGAGTTTTCTGACATAATTTTACTGTATAAACATAATTTATGTTATGTGTAAATAAAAAATAAAATGTAGCAACAAGTTTTTAAAATATGGAATGAAAATTTTTAAACACGCTAGTTTTTTTGTTATCTTTAAATCCTCCAGTGACGTATTAAATAGATTAAATGGATAGGTGGTGTCCGAATAAAAATTCTGCTCTCTCTTCTTTAACGGTTCAAGTAATGTAGTCGATTTAAATCAACTCCTCTCCAATGGCGTGAATACTTTCTAAAGGAAATGATGCATCATGATTGGTGATGACTCCTAGAATCTCTAGGAATATCCCCAAGAATATTTGTTTCCACCTCAGAGCTGTTGAGGTAAATATCACTCAATTGAATGCATGGTAGGATGGAGATAATTTTATAGTAGTTCCCAACTTTAAAACTTTTTTGAAACATTTTTTTGTTTCTGGCTGAAATTTAATATCTTTTTTGGAAGTGAAATGTCGAAAAGAAGTAATTTACACAAAATAATGCTCAAGATATCATATATGGCTTTTTCTGTCGTTCTTGTAAATATCTCTATTAGAAAACAGTTATAATCATTGTAAAAAGAATAAGAATTCAGTTTTATCATTAGAATCACAGTGGTCCAAAATTGCTATTGCTCATCTTCTGAAATAATTATAATGACTAAATAATTTAATTAATTTTATTTTTTATTTAAAAAGTATAAACATTTATAATAAAATTTAATTCAGTGGGGCGCAGTAGATTGGTAGTAAGGTGTCGTCTTCAAAACCTGAGGGCTCAAGCCTCGAGATCTGATTCCACCAATGAACCATCTTAAAAGCGTGTCTGGTGGACGTGAAATCCGTCGGAGTAAAATGTCTTCCACCTGGTGAGGAGTCTTGGAGAGAGGAGTATCAACTCAAATGTCGTCCACGTCATCTAAATGCGGCTGAAGATTACGAGATCCTTAACAAAATAGCAGTAGTGTTGCTTTAAAACGGAACTAATATTACAAAACTAAGTTCGTTCTTTGAAGTATACAGCTCTACAGAATGCTTTGGAATAATTTGAATGCGCTCATACATGATTAAATACATCTTTAAATTATAAGAGAAATTAATTTAAGATGATTATTTTGGAGGAAAATATGGTGGTATTTTACCTCCTTTTGAGATCATTGGAAGAAAAGTCCTGTGGTTTCTTCCTGATGCCTATATTTTTCACTTCTCATGTATTTTTTCAGTGGCAATAAATCAACTAACTTTAAATGGTATATTATGAGGGAAATAACGTACGCAAAATCATAAAAGAATACTTTGATGAATAATTCCGACTGAAAGATCAAGTTCTTTGTCAACTGATACTGAAAGAAGAAATGTTACTAGTAAAGAATTTAATCGAACCTTTAGGAATCGTTAAAGTTTCAGAAATATAAGTTAATATAAATTGCTTCCTAAGAGTTTTAAAATCTTTTAACTAAAATTCCTATAAAATTTTTCTATGATTTTTTTGTAATATTTTTAATAATTGATGCAAAATATTTAATAAATTCTGAATAAATTTGCGTTTTTTATCATTGTTGAAAGGACACTTTTCCATATACTTAGGTTGGTTGGTTATGATATTTATTTGGACCTACAGCAGTAAAAATTATGTATCTGTGACTTCTTTTTTACTGCATGGCTTTGTCAATAGCAGGGAAAAAAAGTCCATATGGAGTGACTCATAAAATTATTATAAAATCGCTCACATTAATTTTGCAGTTTTATTACTCTCGGTTTCTGTGGAGTGAAGTAATAAAAATGAATCAGATATACACATGTGATGAACTTGCAATCCCCCCCCCCCTTATCTTTGCTTTTATAAAATTATTTCCCTTGCAGTTAAAATACAATTTCCCTTGTAGTTAAAATGCAATTGCATACAAATAAATTTGTATGAAAGTTTTTGGAAATGTTTTTTTAAGATATGACGGATATCAAATAATATATGGTTATAATCATTTAGAAAAGAGTTGCTCTTAATGCCAATTATGTGCTGTAATGAAAAAATTTTCTTGTTTAATGTTGTGAAATTTCTTTTAAGATTTGTTAGAGATAAGAAATTGTGAATATTAACTAGTACTATATTCTATAAAGTTTTCGTGAAAGCTTCCCAATTGTTACACACACACTCAATTGTTACACACACACACACACACACACACACTCACACACACACACACACACACACACACACATATACACACACACACACATAGATATAATTACTTTTTTTGAATTTTTAACAAAGGAACTAATAAATTATGTTTGTTGATATATTTTCATTTTTCTAATAAGCCATATAAAAAAGAAAAATATTTAATCTGTCACATTACTGTTCAATTATTATATTATAAATTATGCTAATAACATAGTTCTTACACTTTAATAAGGATTGAATATTTTTTGATTTCATATTATTTTTTTTATAAAAGTTAATACTAAAGAGACATTTGGAATTATTTCTGTGTCTTCGGCATGAAAATAACACAGTAATAATGCAAAATCATGGAAGATATATTTGGACATTAGATTCAATCTTAATGTAGAATTAATAAATATTTGAACTGTTCATAAAGAAAATATAATTATTCACATGAGAGATCTTTAATATGTCTTATAACAGAGTATATGGAGATTAGAGAAATAATAGATTTCCTCAAAGAAAAAGAATCATAAAATCAAATTTTCGGATTATTATTCTTTAAAGTGTATTATTATTTTAAACTAATATAAACCTACCTTTATTGTTTTATGTTTTGAAAATTCAAATAAGTAGTCATATTATATGTTCTATCTAAATTTCAAATTAATGTGATTAATTTATCTTTTATTAATTAGTTATATTAATTTGAAATTTACTACAGTTAAGAATAAAGAATAAAATGAAATACATCCACTTAGGTAATTCCTTAGGAAATATTCTAGTCTCCAACCTGAAGAGATATTCAGTTTTATTTAGTAATTGCAAAGCTCTAGAATTTAAGAACCTATTACAACGTATTACCCTTTTCCTGTTAAATTCGCCTCCCAGAACACAAAGACAGGCTGAAGTTGATAAATCCGGAAATCGTCTTGTGGGAAGCACTAAAACTTCTTTCCACATAAAGAGTCTCATTTCACAATAATGGTTTCCATGTAACTATAAAATTTCCAGAACTAAGGCCCACAATTTCACCTTAGACTTAAAATTGGTTTCTTCTTTATTTCCTGCATTCGCCATTTTAAACAAGATAATATGAAGTAATTTTATCCGTTTTGGTCGTTTTGAAATCTGGCGGCATGCCACTTTTTTACGAGAATCTTAAAATAGGTTTTACTGGCTGTTTATGGCTTCCGATAAAAGAAACAGGAAATTCGTTCAAATTCAGCTTTTAATTATGCTTCCCCACACTGCATTAAAAGATTGTTCAATTTACTAAAGTTATCTGTTAATGTTTTCTAGTTAATGTTCAGTGGTTTAACGTTTCGTAAATTCATTATTTAATTAATTGGTACAAATGTTATAATAAAATGTGAATTATTAAAAGTTTCTAAAAGTATCTTTTATTAGCTAATAGTAATAAGTTAATTATACAAATCCGATAAAGATATTGTCAATTAAAATGAAATAAACATGTTAAATCATATAATAATTTTACTTGATTTTTTTTATAGAATTCAAAGAGTATTAAAATCTGCTTTTTGACACAACAATATGCTCTTCAGATGTGTAAAAACGTGGGAAGTGATATATAAATTAAAACTGATATAAAATTGTTGCATGCTATTCATGAAAATAATGCAGGCAAATTTTCTACTGAAGGGTTTGCTTTTAAGCCTTATTTGTTACAAAATCAATTTGATCGCATATCCAATCAATGTAAAAATATTTTTAGAAAGGATAATAGAAGCTTTTATGCTATCATCAGGAAATTTTGAACATAAAAAAGGGAAAAAAGTAAAACAATTATTTCTGATTTTTTTGGAATACAATTTCTATTACTTTCTACACTTTTTATTTCAATTTACAAAGATTGGCATGAAGAACTGTTTATCCTAGTTTCAACATTTATATTCTTATTCTATATTAAATGATTTAAAATATTTTTAAAACTTGTACAAAGGACATTCATAAACTGATAAAATGCCAATTCCATTAGAATTGTTTTAGTTATTAACGTTGAGAATATTTTTATGCTGAGACAAAAAATAATTTAAAAAATCTAGACTAGGTTGATGATTAGCCCCTGAATACAACGAATGTGAAATTTTGTTGGTTATTCTAAAAGATATTCCAGGATCAATTTATGGAGAAAGCATGCACCCATCGTACAAGTGTGCTATTTTTTTTAATCTTATTCTGAACATCCTATATGAATGTGGTATAAATGTTAGGAAGACAATTTCTCAGAAGTTTCAGCGAGGGTTCCTATAACATCGAGAAAAGTTGTTAGGCCTCTCTAGAGTGTTTTGTTCAATCACGTGGGTTTTGAATTCTCAAAATATTCAGCAGTCAGGTACTCACCAGTAGATTCACAAAATTGGAGAGAAAAACAATATGAAAGATTCAAAAGCTCGGTTTAAAGAAGAGATTGAATGACGCAAAGAGAAATCATTTACTAAGACAAATGAATTTATCTGTGGAAGAAATGCTGAAGTGAAATTGACGAATTATGTTACCATGCAAACTTTTGAACCCCTTTGACGTTCATTTTTTTTAAAACGTAAGTTTTTCTTTTGTGGCAAAAAGTTCCAGAATGGCAATGTTTTGAAACAAATTGCTACCAGTTTATAATTATCAGTTATCGTATAATTCTTGCTGTGATTTTTCTTATTATTTTTTATTTACTAGATTACTAAGTAGAAAATACTGCAGGATCCTTTTTTATTATTATTTTTCCTCGTTATTTAATCTGCAATCCTTATTTTTATTATTATTTATACAGGATTTAATCTGCAAGGTATGTTTCTTTCATATTATTCGATCCTCAACATCATAATCGTTGATGTAATTCATTAAAGCGAAAAACATTAGACTTCAAGATGCACAGAAGTAAATTTACGAAACGCACCGATATTGCAATTCTTTCTGTTGTCAGCAGAATAAGTGATAAAAAGTAAATTAGATAGTTTATATTTCAATCTTAAATACCATGCTAACAGTAAGAGGACATGAAATAATACCAAGCAACTAAATATCTATCACAATTTGATGGGATTTTTTTTTTGTTTAGGGGTGGATCCACGAATGGCGAATTATGTGTAAGAAATTCACCTGAAATTGAATACTGAATTGAAATCAATATATTATTTGCGAACAAACTGGCCGACGAACAAGGCGATTTTGAAATATAAGTCGAGTTAAATAATTGTGAAATATAACTCAGTTTCTGATAAATTTCTCATTTTTCTTCGACACATATTAATAATCATAACTCGTTTTTCTCAAAATTTATGTAAATCACGAAAACAGAACAAATCTATCACATAAAACCTTTTTACTCTTTCAGTGAATAAGATATGCGCTTTCCTTATACATTTTCAAAAGAAATCACTGACATTATTCCTTCTTTCTATATCCCTTGGGAATATTTGGATATCTCTTGGCTGTTTGTAACATTCACTCTTCTTTGAAATATACTGACAGACAAACTGATGTTGGAAAAGGCATTTGCTATTTCACTTTAGTATTTATAGATTACGATTTACTGTATGAATACTTGTCTCGCTTTTTGAAGCAATAAGCACTAAGTCCTAAGTGTTTTATAGATTTAGTATGGGTGGCGAAGGCGAGAGAGAAATTTATTGGCCTATTGTGTGTTTTTTAAAGAATTTTATGGTAATTAAGAAAAATTTTATGATCTTTAAAATATAAATTTCATTCCATGCTACAAGGGGTGTTCAAATGAAAAGGTACAAAACTACACGGTTTGTATAAATAAAGACTTTATTCAAAGTATACACCATACACAACGATCCCATTGATTAACGAGTAGAAGGATTCCTTGTTCCCAGAATTCCTGCGGCCAAGACGAGACCCAGTCCTTCTCAGAATCCTTGAGTTCGCCATGCGAGTTGAAGCGCTCCCCTTTCAGATGTTTTTTCAGGACACCAAACACATGAAAATAGCAGGACGACATGTCCGAGCTGTAGGGCAGATGGTCGAGCTGTTTCCATTTGAACTTGGCCAATTCCACATGCGTGACCCTGGAGACGTGTGAATAACCACACCTTCCGTGAGTAGTCCGGTCTTTTGTTCTTGACGGACCTGCGTAGTCTTCGGAGTGTCTCACAGTACACATCGGAGTTAATGCTTCTTCTGTGCTCGAGGAATCGAGTGCTACGTCAATTGGACGGCGCTCTTTATAAGAGCCTCTGCTCTTTCTTGCACATCCAGACGCCTGCGCATACTCCAATCTACGCCGTAGACTCCAATCGCATCCCTAGATGTCTCGTTACATTCTCCCAAAGCGGCATAGGCAAATATGTTAATAGTTCGATGCTACGCATTACGTTTCGTGCCTTTTCATTTGAACACCCCTTGTACTTATTTTATTATTATAATAAAATCCTTTTTATTCATTTTCATCAAAAATAAAACATTATATTTAATGATTGCTATACATAATTTTTTTTTATTTCGTTGCATTATTATACTTGTTTAGTCTATGTATTTTTATACTATTCGTATTTATTTGCTATCGTATTTATTTGCTTTTGTATTTATGCACATTTTACGTGATTTTTGCATTTCCAAAATTTAACTTTAACATAAATATATAATGGCATACCATCTGTAAATTACATGTGAGATGGGATATGCATAATTTTAAAATCTTTCTAAATATTTTACAGGGAAGATCAATGGATAACTAATCAATATAGTATAGTTAATTCATTTCTAACAGTGTTCATTCCGAAATAGTTTTATAAAATTTTTAATTGGACTTTTGACTGAAAATCTTTTAAAAATTCAAATTTTTTACATAATAATTTGCAATAACATTCTTTATCATTTATTATTTGAAAATCATTTTATATCACTTTAAAATTCGAATAATAAGCTATTCCTTGAAATTAGTTTCATATCCGAAAATGTTTTTCAGTAATTTTAATAATTTTAAAAGTAATTTTGAGTATCATTTGCAATATTTTTATATGTTAGTTAATGAATTTATTCCCTGGTACGTGGCGATAATATTAAAAATATTTTTTTATCATTGCAATATCATTAAAAATTCGTTTTAAAAATAAAAGTAAATGAATTAAGTTAAAAGGATATTAAGTTGCAACGTCTCAGATTAGCGTTTTTGTTTTTAAAATAATTTTTTGGGAATATATAGTTTTTGATATGAATATAGTTATTACTTCATCATTCCACTGAAAAATCTAGAACCATGTAATAATAGAACTTATAATAAATCAAAAACTCAGCTACGTAACTGCATCAACTCAACAACAAATGATGTTTTAAATATTTTATGGCCATATTGTATTCATCTGCTTGATTTTCTTGCTAATGTAGTGACGTATCCGCCAAAAGATTCAACCACCAATTAATCAATTTTTTAATGCTAGAAATTATTGTTAAAATCATTATTAACAACTTCTAAATTTAATGGTTTCTTCAATAAACATCAAAGAAAGTTTTTTAAAAATGAAAGGATTTTGATATTAATGCATGTTTTTAAAACTTGAGTTGCATTCAGTAAAACGCCATCTATCGATTTCAATATGTAATAGTAAGAGGGAACTGAGACATTCAATTAACATATTCCTAAAAACTATGTATTCATATTATTAAAAGTTAATATGTCTAAGTTATGCCATACGACTGAAGTGCTCTGTCTAATATTATAATATACGAATGAAGTATGTCCTATAAAAAGTAATAAATATAATTTTTTTTCAAAATAGGTTGGACTAATAAAAATTGCTAATACCAACGCGAAATGATTTTGAAATCATTCATTAAATCAAGATGAAATTCTATGCTAAAGCTTAACAGTATTTCACTGATTACTATTTCAAAGATTCAAAAATTTTAAAGTAATGCAATTTTTCAGGTATGGATATATAGGCTGAAAAATCTTAATTCTTTTTGAAAATCCCAAGTAAATGAATGTAAACTAAGCTTTTTGAAAATTCTAGTTTGAAAATATTTATTCCTGAATCAGTTTTTTTTTCATATTTTGGAAGAAAAAGAAACCATTTAGTTCTTACTTTTATCAAAGTACTAAGTATTTTATATAGAGTTTTAAAAAATAACGAACTAAAGTAATTAATAATTCCCTCTTGAGTCTCAAGTTGCACAGAATTGAAAGCTTTATAAAATCGTTTTTAAAAGAAAATTGGTAGATTAAAAACTATTTACTATTTATTTGAAAATGTGTTGGAGTATCACCTCAAAAAGATTTTCGAAGATTAAGTGATATTTAATGGTCGGAAACCCATCGAAATACTTACAAAAGTAAGTTAATGCCTTCGAGAGTTATGTTAAGCTCTCTCTAAACAAGATGATAGGCTTCTGAAAGGAAAATTACATTGTAACATTTACGGCAGTTGAAAAGATTTGAAAAAAATCTTTTTTTACATTCTATTGGTCACTTTCTTCTCTCGTATACATTTAGTAATAACAAGTCTAGTTTACTTTTGAGTCTATAAAAAAAGTGATGTTTCTGTTTATCAAAATATACTTTGTTTGAAAGTTTGAAAGTTGAAAGAAATGACCTGTAGAAAGTAATGTTTCGTTATTCTTTTGAGTTTTTATATGAAGAGTTGTGAACTAACAGTTTTTTCAGTAAAATAGTTGAAATATTTTTTAATTATGTTTATTAAAGTAAATTTTTTTTTACCAAATATTTTTTTTGCTTCATCTATAATAAACATCAATAACATTTATTAAAGAATTAAACTGCAATGGTTTTTATTTATTTGAAAGTAGACCCCTTCTTGATGGATGGATATTAGATTAGAAAATATGGTTCATTTTAAGCATTAAAGTCTTAAAAAAATATAAAAAATAAGGTAATACAGTAAAGCAAGTAATTTATATAAATTATAACATATAAAATGAATACACTTTTGAAGGCTGTGAAAAACTTAAAAAAAATTTTTTTTTCATTTTTAACCTAAAAAATGTTTATTCATTTTTTGTTTTTTCACTTCATTTCTAGATTCAAATTTAAGTTTTATTCAGTATATTTAAATGTTTTAAACTTGCAATAAAAATAAATTTAAATTTATAACTCTACAAGAGTTAAATTTTGTTAGGAAAAATTATTTATCGTTGCATCATCTATCATATATATTATATGCCAAAATACTTCTTTAACTACTGACTTAAATTGAAAAACTGAATTTTTAAAAATAGATATGGCTATTTTGTTATGATTTTCTGAATTCAATTGCTGCAAAAAATATCCAAACTCAATCACCAACATAATTTTATATCAATTACTTACAGCAGTTACCTCAAGATACGATATTTTGTAAAATATTCATCAACTTTCTTCAGATTATCTCTGGCCCTTATGGGATTTTCAATGTCAAGATTCTACAGACTTATCCATCTTGCTTTACAAAAAGAAAATCAAAATTATTCTGACAGATTTATTTCTGAGTCTTGACAGTAAACTGATAGATTGCTGGATTTTTCTTTTTGCAAACTGATAGCTTTGAAGAGTATATTTAGCTATTTAACTATTAATATGTTATATATTTACTTGAAATTTCATTTTGTTATTCAATAAGACTAAAAATGAATTAAATAGATTTTGTTTGCTGCAAATTGCGTGTAAATGAAAAAAAATGTACATACTAAGGAATAGATTCAGAAACTGAAATCCTATTTAGTAGTTAATAAAAAAAATAATTTCAGTTATTAATGAAACAATATAATTAATTAGAATTTCATAATAACAATTAAAGCATTAAATTGAATCATTAATTTCTTACCTATTATTAAAATCATATGGTTAGTGACATTAATTATTATAATGCATCATAACAACTAGAACAATTTCGCAGATTTTTTATTAAATAAAAGTTTAAAATTTCATAACATCAGTGACAAAATTATATTAGAATGAAACCAGCATTACTAAAAAGATATATATTTTTTTAAGTTTTCAGAAAATGTAAAAATGGTTTCTTTAAGATAATATTTTCAGAAGATTTAGAGGATAAATAAAAGAAATAGCAAAGAGTAGATGGAATTTTATCTAAATTAATTTTTGAATTTTGTAATAATTACTTTGTATAAATTTCATCAAGATTAAGCAAAAGCTGTAGATTTGTATAAAGAGACCTGCAAAAAAACCTTCATCTTTATATATAAAGAGATTAGTTATAAAAATTTATAAATTAAGTAAGAGCAAAACACGTTTATTTCTAATAAATTGTCTAAAAATATAAAATTTCATATTTCTTAAATAATGCGAAATTAATAACAATGTTTTAACAAAGACAAAACAAAAGAAAATTAATATAAAAGAAAAATAATATATTTTGTCATATGATGTATATTTTTGCTTTGCACATAAAGTTTTCGTATACGAAAGATAAAAATAAGCCTCTCAACTGTAGCATAAGTACATTCTTAATATCTCAACACATGATGATACCTCGTTTTGTATGAATTTATTCCACGTCTCGCAGCTTTCCATGATACAGCCAGTGATGATTTTCTTACACAAGTCATTTACCGTTTCTGCTGGTGCATCATATAAATTTTAGGATCATCTCATTTATTTTGCACCAAGGCGAGAAATCGTATTTGGAAAACTATTTATGTCGTGATAAGATAGAAAATATATCTGAAACATAAAAGATACTTGTTTTTCAATAAATGCTGTTGAAATGCTCAATAATATTCACAGTGATATAAGAATATATACATGAGAACACCTAAACTCATTTATATTTTTTTCCAGATGTCGATTTTCTATATAAAATGTATTTTGCATAAATGTAAACTTGTTAATCTAGTAAAAGTAGATATTATTGAATATATTTTCTAGGCTTTATGTTAGTTTGAATTTATCTTACAGTTTTTTGTATAACAAAAGTTATGAATATTTATTCTATATACAAGCACTTTATATTATTTCTATTATTTACAAACATCATTTTTAAATTTAATAACATTGTACGCTTTAGAGCATAAAAAAATTAAAAATATAACATAAAAAAGGTGTCATTTCTTTTTCAATTTGAAAATTTCCATATATATTTTATAAAAAAGAAAAAGTGATTTTTGTTGAACCTTTTTTATTCTTTATTATTAATATATGATGATAAAAATTGAATGAACCTACAATCATATACAGTTTCGAAATTTCATATTGTAAAAATTATTCACTTTAAAATTTTATATCACTAAGAACAATTCAATTTGTTTTACTAGTTGACTAATGACAAAAAATGTTGGATATAAAAAGAACAAGTTTATTTTCAGATATATTTGTTATCATAGAGAAAGAAGAGGAATATGAAAGAATTTAGTCAATATATAAAACATAATGCAAATAGATATGCAATGTACAAAAGGTAACAAGTTTGTATGCATAAGATGCTTCGATATCTGCTAAATTTAATTAAACAAAATCTCCAAAAAAGGCAAATATAGAGAGACGTGTTCAGAGAAATTTATTCAATTTAGAAATCAAGCATTAAAAATAGCGAACTTTAGATCCCGACAAAAAATATTGTCTTCATTACTTCACGGTCTTTTTATAATTAGTTCACTAAAAATATTTCTATATAGGAAAAAAAGGATCAATGCAGTTTTATTAAGGCTCGGGGAACTCATTATCATTACTTCAAAAGAATTAAGAATCCCTTGCGTCTTTAATTCGGAACAGAACAAGAAGAAATAAATTTCTAAATGTCTTTTTTTATTCTGCAATTCGTTTATTTAGAACTTTTATTCTTTTATGACTTTCATAAAAAGAATTTACTTAGGGAACTTTTCTTGCTTAAAGGAAAAATGTTCAATGTATCCATATTGTATTCTCAAATTCATATTTATCGTTCTCAAAAAATAAATCAGGTTACATTTAATCATAAAAAAAACTAAGTTTACCTTTATTGTTAAATACAATAATTAATAAAATTGATAAAATATAAAATATAATTAATAATAATTATTAATGTTGGTGAAAACAATAATTTCATTTGATAAATTGAAAGAATTATCAAATAAAAATGTCTTAAGAAAGAAGTATCTATTTTTAATATATAATTTTTTTTAGTTTACAGTGTTGGGGTTTTTTGTGTCATAGTTATATAAAATTAATCAAATATTTTATTTTTCAGATATTTGGAAAAACCAAATAATTTAAGCCATTACTGAAAAAAAAACAGTCCGATGAAGAGTTATAAAATACTGTATTTAACATATTACCAAGAGATCTTAAATTCCTGTAACTGAGATTCATATTTCTTTTTAAAAATAGAAATATAATTAAATCTTTGCGTGAAACAATTTATATATTTCTTGAAAAATATTCTGATATATTAAAAAAATATTTAAATTAAATAACATTATTCCTTCTATATTAGTATAATGCATGAAAATAAAATTAATTTGTACCTTTTCATCTACATTTGTTAAAAACATTTTTTATTCAATTTAAAGAAATTTCTGCAATACTATTCCATATATTTCTGTGTTGCTTGAAGGATAGATTTTCATTTGCATATTTTTAATATTTGTTCTTCGACTTCCTGTCATTGTTGCTTTATTTATTTTATCAATTTTTAATTTACTATTATATTCTGAAATCCCAAAAATATACTGAAATTTATATTATAAATTGTTTTTGTTGTTACTTGTTTTTATTAATAATGCAGTTCATTGAAAATATTTTTATCTCCAATCTACTGGCGTTGCAGTGGTCTAATAGTAAGTTCTCGGCTTCGGGACTGGCTGACTCTAGGTTTGAGACATAGGTACACAGCAGATTACATATTAAAGGTACATATTAAAGATAACGTGATTGGTCAAATATATTGTTGTTTGGTGGTGAGGAAGGTTTAATAGTGGGTGTCAATTCAGGTGCCATCCTCGTCATTTGATTGGAATACAAAATTGCCTGTCTTAAAATATCTCTAGTGCTGCTTTCAAAACAGAGCATTAATATAAGTAAACTAAACTAAACTTATTCATCATTGTTCTCCGTACAAAGTCACTCATGGAAATTTTTAAATAACTTTATCTTTTGTATTTGTTTTTGTTTGATCATCTTATGAAAAAATTTAGAATCCTATGATCAAAAGATCCTTATTAATAAAGAATGCATTTTGGGGATGTATGCATACACAATCTTTCTGTGTATTTTAAGAAAAATTGTAAAATTCATTTCTAGCATTACCGTATACTATAATTGGTAGAGTAAAATGAAGTAAAAATTATCAGAATTTTAATAAAAATTATCAAAGTAACGTAACAGGGGTTAAGAATATTTACAATAACATTTTAATTTCGAGGTGGTTCAAATTATTTGATTTTCAGGTACATTATTTGTTTCACCTAATTGCATTCCAAATATTTATAGGTGGCTGCATTAAATATCATTTTGCATAATTTTTCTCTCAGAGATCTGAATAGTAAGGTATATGCATTGTGCCATGCAATTTGTCGATTAAACAAACAAAAGAAATTTAAAAATAATAAAAAAATATTAATATTTTTATGGCGTTGTAAAGAAAAATGCTTGATTAGCTGTTATCTTTTATATGCTTATCATTAGGATGTGGACTCTTTTTATATTCACCTTAATATATTTTTAAGGCAACATTAAATATTTTTTTATATATGAATAATTATAACTGCTGTTGTTATAATAATTCACCGACATTGTGATAAACTGATTAAACACTTTAATAATTTCTCATTGTATATTATTGTCTGCCACAATCTGTAATGTTGGACGGAGTTTAAAAATATGACCCTTTTTTTCTGCATCATTATCGGATGTTCAAATCCCACCTCTTATTTTAGTGGCGAGTAACTCAGCGAGTTTTATTTTTTTATGTTTAAAGTGATTCATTTACCGAAATACAAATATACGTAAGCATGAGTAAATAATATTTAAGCTTATTCATTTTCGATTCAAAGGCCAAATTGAATATTCTTGCTACTATTTTCTGCTCGTTTCGTATTCGGCGTTTTTCTTGCTAGCGAATCATTATTTGTTTCAATCTGATTCTAGTGATTAATTTGAATTTGAATGTTCGCGAAGATCATGGATAGAGGCTATCTGATTGCCAGGAAGCAAAACTTCTAATATTATACTATATTTGTGTTTAAAGAGTACAGTAAATATTTTTTGGCAAATTGGCAATCTGCATTATATTTTTTACTATAGCTTTCATTATTTCATTAATAATTAGGTTTTGAGATATTTTAAAAAAATAAAAGCTTATTGGACAACTATTATACGTATTCAATTCATTAATATTAACTGATTAACCAATTAATAGCCGTAATATCAATTCATCCTATTTTTTGCTTATTATGTCTACTCAATGTGCGTAATTGCTGAATAGAACAGAACGCCGTCTGATACCCCCGCATCCGTGACCCCGTATCTGGTCACTGAATGGTTTGGGGGCATGTTACGGGAATTTTATTTAAATACTAAAATATTTATTGCAGGAAAAACAAAAATAACTATGTACAGAATTTACAAGCATATAAGAAATGATATTGAGATGAAACCATTTACATAGATTTTCATCTTTGAAAAATTATTTGGAATAATAATATGCTGAAAGATAAAATGCGTAAATATATATATATATATATATTCTGTGTTGACTTATTTTTTTGATATAGCAGAAGAGGAGGCAGTTATGAAAATCAGATGGAAAATAATTTGGTTAATGAGAACGAAGAGAAACTCTGTTTGATTGAAATTTATAAATGCAAATGTATGATAGGAGACTACGGTGCTTGTTTTTCCCTTAGTAATTGCTAAATAAAACCATGAAAAATATTTTAAGTTAATGCATTCAATTAATCGCTAATTATAAAACATTTCGTGACTCATAAAACCCATTACTTTATATTTGCAATAATCAATTGATTTTTTTAATGACTTGCATTTAAATATTTGCTGAATTAAAGACAACATAGTAAAAATAAAAACGAAACTACTTACACATCAAAAATTAGTAGTCAGAAAGCGTTATCTATATCTATACTTATAATAAAGCTCAATTTGTGTGTGTGTGTGTGTTGGCGCTCTACAGGCCAGATCATTCAACCTACAGCTACCAAATTTGGCACATGTATACCTTGAAGGCCGGGAATGTGCACCTGGGGGATATTTTTTCGAATATTTAATTAGAATTTTATTTATTTAAAAATTAAGTGAAATTTTGCCGTATTTCTGCTACAACTTCTGAAAATACTACCGCACAAAAAAGATTTTTACATGAAGTTAAAGATCAAAAATTTATCTTTTAAATGATACCAATGTTTTAACCTTAAAATTAAATTTCTATTTTTAATGAATTTTTAAATATATTTTTCAACAATTCTTTTTCGTACAAAATAAAAATAAAATTTAAGCTGCTCGAGAACGTTTCGTATTCATGGGAAAAAATTAGCTTTTTTCAAAGTGTTGCCATCACATTGATTAAAGCTCCAATTAAAAATAAATTAAATCTTTTTCGAAATAAAATCTGCAAAAATATAATTTTTGGCACGTATCTGTAGGAACTGAAACAAATATGAAATATTATTTTTTCTAAAAAATAAATTCAAGAAAAATTATTTTATGATCTTTTACACTCTCTATATTATTAATCCAATAAATCAGTTTTGTTTTAAGGCAAGTGTTGTTTAATATGAACAGGATATCCATTCAAATCAGGGCCACACAGGCTAATTTGTAAACCTTTAGTAAGACAAAGATCTGCTAAAATGGTTGCTGATTCAATAAATGCTCTAATAAATAACGAATTTTTGATTTTACATAAAGCTTCTGCTGTGGAAATCACGATTAACAAAATGATCTTGAAATACTAATATTTTAAATAAAAAGTGTTAATTTCCAATCAACTAAATCAATCACTTAAACTGACTGATTTATGAAAATTTGAATATCACTATTAAATAAAAAAGGATAATTTTAGATTTTCTTTGAGATTTTACATAATTATGAAAAATATTTCGTAGTTCACATAAGACTTAAATACCGAGCAATTCTGTTTGCAATACTCATAATTAAGGATAATTTTAGGATAAGCAAAAAGGATAATTTTAGATTTTCTTTGAGATTTTACATAATTATGAAAAATATTTTGAATTTCACATAAGACTTAAATACCGAGCAATTCTGTCTGCAATACTCATATTCAATAATAATAATCTATACTTATAATAAAGCTCAATGTGTGTGTGTGTGTGTGTGTGTGTGTGTGTGTTGGCGCTCTACAGACCAGACCATTCAACCTACAGATACCAAATTTGGCACATGTATACCTTGGAGGCCGGGAATGTGCACCTGGGGGTTATTTTTTCGAATTTTTAAATAGAATTTTATTTATTTAAAAATTAAGCTAACTTTTGACGTGTTTCTGCTATAACTTCCGAAAATATTACAGCTCAAAAAAGATTTTTACATCAAGTTAAAGATCAAAAATTTATCTTTTAAATGATACTAAAAATTTATCTTTTAAATGATACTAATGTTTTAATCTTTAAAATTGAATTTCTATTTTTAATGAATTTTTAAATAAATATTTTAACTATGTTTTTCAATAATTTTTTTCGTAAAAAAAAATTAAGATTAAGCACGTTTCGCATT
The DNA here is from genome assembly GCA_026543865.1 of Argiope aurantia. Taxonomy (NCBI): domain Eukaryota; kingdom Metazoa; phylum Arthropoda; class Arachnida; order Araneae; family Araneidae; genus Argiope; species Argiope aurantia. The sequence goes on along the minus strand of JAPMOR010015873.1, from coordinate 12,571 downwards.
CATGGGAAAAAATTAGCTTTTTTCAAAGTGTTGCCATCACATTGATTAAAGCCTAAATTAAAAATAAATTAAATCTTTTTGGTAATGAAATCTGCAAATATATAATTTTCGGCAAGTGTCTGTAGGAAATGAAACAAATATGAAATATTATTTTTTCTAAAAAATAAATTCAAGAAAAATTATTTATGACCTTTTACACTCTCTGTACAGGGTGTTTATTTAGTCCCGGACTAAATGACTCATAAAATAATGAAGATATAAACAAACCTATGACATTTATTGATGGAATAACTCATATATTTTCCTTTTCAGGTTTGAATATTTTTATTTTTGTAAATATCGTCTGCGCGTGTGGTTAATTTCCGATTATTTCATTTTCCAGTCCAAATATCTGTACTTTTCTAAATATCGTCTGCTTATTAATTGCATTTTTCTCTCTTTTGTTTTGGCAACTGTTGAAATGTTATGTTTACTTTTGATATGTTTGTTCTATGTAGTACTTTTGTATGTGATGTTTTATTCGAGCGGATATTAAGGAGAATGCATACACCACAAGAGAAAGCACAGATTTTATGGTGGTCATAGAGTTAATTTCCAATAAACTAAATCACTGACTTTTTAGAGTTAATTTCCAATCACTTAAACTGACTGATTTATGAAAATTTGAATATCACTATTAAATAAAAAAGGATAATTTTAGATTTT
>JAPMOR010015873.1:0-11466 GCA_026543865.1 Argiope aurantia | reverse complement strand
GAAGGAAACGATCTAAACAGTATAAGTTTGGTATGACTATCAAAATTTGAAGATTAAAAATATTTTGTTTGAGAATCCTTTAAGAGACCAGTTACTTAAAATATTTAATTGAAAATTGTAGCGAGCGGTAATACTGGAGAACCGGCTGGTCGCCAAAGGCGGCTAGTTTTATAATAAAGCAACAGTGAATAATTTATTGAAAAGTTATACATTTCTTTTGGGATCAAAATAATTTCTTAATTGTTCCAAGCGGAGAAAGATAAAATACTTAAACTTTTTCCTTTGAATGTTTTTGTTAAGAATGCACGAATTACCATTTTTACTGTATAAAATTCAAAACTGTGGAATAAAACTTTATTAAGGTACTCTAATTTTGGATTGTATCATATGTACTAATTTTTATTCGATGAATCTGTTTGTTCATGCATTTAAAAGTATTAATGTTTTGTTTTAAGTATTTTATTTCAATTCAATTTTTCTTATTAAAATTATTCTTAACATTTCTTTACATAAAGGATTTATTTTCCTATACAATAATTAGTGTATAATTGTAAGAACAATATTGAAAAATAATGCATCATATTTTTCTAAAAAGTAAAAAAAGGCAATTGCTTTTATATTAAATAAAAATTTTAAAAGTAATTATCGCATTTTAGACGTTAAAGCAATTGCTTCGGTTTTAGATATATTTGGGTATTGTCTCCATTTGATTTTTAAGACTGGTGTGTGGTTTTGAAGTTATGTTGTCGCTAATGTATCAAAACATCTTAGATAAAAATTTTCAAAATATCTTATTCATGACTTTTTTGTAAGTTAACTATGCGTCATATTATTTTATGTCATAAATGATTTTTGAATGTTATGAGAAATGTTACATATGATTAGTGATCTATACTTTTTTCCATTAACATTTCGTAAATTTGCTTGTACATAGACAATGACAAAAATATTTTTATAGCTATAATAAAAGTATTTTAATTCTAATCCTTTTGACGATATTTCTTATTGTGATTAATTACATAAATTTGTTCTGCAATGAAAAAACGACGAAGAAATTGGATTCCTTTCCGATCCAGACGATGAATTTCTCCAACAATGAGATTCTTATTCCATTCAGAAAATTTCAAAAATGCCAACAGAAGATTGATTATTCCTCGAGGAAGCTACCGTTAGGCGATGGTAAGATTTCAGTTTGGGGCTTAGAGGGTTCCAAGTTCGAAACCGAAATCCACTGATTATTCTTTCATGTATTCAAACCTGTTGCCTGTTAAAAATGATTTTGTGGAGCAAATATCTTTCTTTTGATGAGACAGACAAGTTTATAGACTCGTGTTTTTCTCGACTCCTGATTAAGGTTCAAATTTGCAAGATCATTTTTAAATCTAAAGCATAATTGCACTTAAAAGTATTTAAGTGAGGAAACTCAATTAATCCCCCTGTTTGTTTCTCAATTATAAAAAGTATCATGCAGTTTTTAATAAATATGATAGTTTTTGTATGGTTTGATAAAATGAGATTTTGGCATATTCGAAAGTAATTTTTTTCAATACAGTTTCCATTGTATTATGAATATAAAAATGTATTTAAATTTTAAAGTATTGCTTATTAATTTGATTAATACAATAATAGTTGTAACTTTTTAAACAGGTATATTATTTTAATTTACTTTATTAACTGTCGTAACAGCAATTATCAATATTATTTTAATTTCAAACATTAAAAGCAAATTTCATTTTTTTAAAAAAAATTCTAATCAATTAATACAATTATTAGGTTCCGAAAGGGAATAAATTTGTAGAGTAATTCTGTTTTTCCTCTTTCGTTGAGGGGGGGGGATGTTGATAAAAATCTGAAGTTTGTTTGATTTTTTGGGGGAAATTTCCTTTAAAGTTGAAAAATATTTAAGAAAGTACTGATTATAAGATATTTATTAAATAAAGACACACAATTATTAAATAATTAATATTTTCTTATACTGAACGGATAGTTTTTTTTTGTTGAAACCTCTCTAACAAGTAGTAATGCGAAAGTTTAGAGGGGGATCGCATCTCAGTTGCTATCCTTGTGTCCCTCAGCAAAAATCAGAACTACATTAAAATACGCTTTAAACAAACTATTTAAAACATAATTATACTTAATTTAAATAAAATTAGAACAAAATGATAATAGAATATAAAATATAAATATTTGAACAAGACTGCTTTTTCAAGTTAAATATGAAAAAACACAAAAATTGTCGGGAAATTTTTAAATTTTCTTCGAAGAATTAAATATTGTTTTTTTTTTATTTTTCGAAGGGGTTAATGCATATTAACTGCTTCTAGTTTTAATGTATACTAATTCTTTGGAAAATAATGCTTACGAATCTCAAAAACCAGGGAAATTTCTGCGAGTTGCCTTTTACGAACTAGAGTAAACATTCATATTCCTTTCTGTTAAGAACGTGTATATTTTGTTATACATTGTGTGAGAAAATGCAAGCTAAAACGCACTACTAATGTATGTTTTGTATCTTTTACTATTTTTATTTTGGCGGAAAGAATATGAAAAAGTTTCAGAACAGTTCTGCAAAACACTTTCCCAAGAATTGTTTTGATGCGACATTCTTAGAAAAATGCAAATTTTCTTCCATTTCTTCCATCTGTTTCATTAAAACTAAATAAATAAAGTAAAATAAAAGTGTTTTTTTCCTTTCTAGAAATAAAAAAAATGCCCATTTTTATGTTGAACAAAACTTGATGAAGAACAAAAGGGATGGAACTGCCTAAACTGCAAATTGTATTCCAACAAAAAATTCATAATTTTCACGGAATATATATCTATAAAGGTTAGCTGTTTATCAAACATTTACTTTGTGTTTTAAATTGAAAGAAAATATTTGTGTATCAAAATTTACACATCTTCAATATTTACAATGAAAATATCCATTCATTTGTTTATCATTTCATCAACTCCTTTAGATTTCCTTTGATTAAAATTGTATAAATTTGCAAACATGATAAAAATATATTATTTTTCTTTATTTGGAAAGATAAAAAATATGATTTTAATGTCGTACTATTTAATTAAAAAAAATTTCGATAAAATTTTATTATTTTTTAATGTTTTATATTTGTGATTTATTGTTTGATATCTTTTACGATTACTCTTTTATTCAATTAAAAGATGAAAATAACAGTTAATCAATTAATTAAATTATCAGAATGTTTTAGTATGAAAAACTTCCTTTGATAATTATTCATTTTCAAAATAACACATAATACGTTCGAAATTCATATAATTAAAAATTCGATTTGTTTTATTGATTTGTTAGAAAAGAAAATTAGTATCAACCCACTTATAGAGGTGGCCATCATTTCTTATAGAAATTAATTACTTTGCGTAAATCTAATGCAAAAAAACTAGAAAATTCAGAAATATGTTAACAAAATATTTAATTAAATTATTGTACTAATGATTTTAACTTCATCATTTTTTAAAAAAAATAGGTTCTATTTTTTTTTTTTTGTCTTTTGTTTGGGAAAGCAACATTAGCCGTATTTCAAAATCATTTAGATATGAATCAAAGAGGAATCGCTAGTGTTAGCTATCGAAAAATAAAATAAAGAGTGACCATCGAACTTCTTAATTTTTTTTTAAAAAATCACCGTAGGGAATTGTGACAAGATAATTTTGATTTATTAACCCTCTGAAGGCTTTCCGGCCCAGTCAATCCGATTAAGTATTCTACTAAAGGTTTGATTTTGGTCCATACCGCAGTTCAAATGAATAATGCAGGTTATCATTATCAAGAATGGATCAAGAGGAGACATATCTGCTATTAATTTTGACAGAGATGAACTGCCTTTGTCTTCAGGAGAGTTTCAAATGATAACGGAAAGAAATGTGTGCTGAATTTTGCTTGATTAGCTCTGAAGTAATTTTATATTTAACACTAGATGAACAAATTTTACTCAGGGTTCGGTTATCTTCAAGTGTCAGGAGTTTAATAAAAACGATTATGGACTTCTGTCATTCGCTACAAAACATAGAGTGATTATAAATGAATATCACAACTTTGAAGTATTTTATTTACAAAATTTCTGAAGATACATGCATTTTGGCAAAGGAAATAAAAAATTACATTTTAAAGTTATTAATAACATAAAGTTATAAATTTGCAGTGTGGACATTACCAGAACAGAATTTCGCCCACACACTTTTCAGCATATCTGGTGTTCAATTTTGATGGCTGCAGTTTTTCTTGTTTTAATTTCAAACAGTTTCAACTGATAGATGTAGTAAAAACACTTAACAACGAAATGGTCCTTGGACAATAGTAGCAGATTCATTTTTATCAAATCAATCACACAGGACAGCGTTTGTTGCACTACTGTTTCCTCGGCGGTAACAAACAAAAGGAAATCGCACTGGAACACGCAGGTTCTCAGTTTCAGCATCCGCTTGTAGCGCCATCTCTGTTCAAAAAATCAAACAATTATATGTTATATACAATTATATGTGGCGTAATTTAAATAATACCTGATTTTTTCACATTGAAGCTAGTTGTCTTATGTTTACCAAGGCAAAATGAGAACGGGTTTTTCATATGGGAAATAAGAAAATCATTAAAAGGGTGAATTATTATCTCTTGTTTAAATTGAAAAAAAAATTATACGTTAATTTACCAGAAAAAATTATGAATTAAATGTATGCGGAAAAAGCTAGTTAAAATAGTGATTCAAAAGCCAAATACATTTTAGAAAATACTACTTTTATTAAACCTACTTACAAAATGTTCGGGACGCGGTGACCTGGTGGTAAGGTCTCGGCTTCAGAATCGGAGGGTTTCAGGTTTGTGACCCGATTCCACCGACTTTGAAGGGGGTCTGCTGCACGTGTAAGGGGGTCTGCTGCACGTTAAATCCGTCATGACCAAACCTCCTCCCGCTAGTGTGGTGTGGAGTGGAGAGGGGGGGGGTGCCATCTCAGGTACCGTCCTCATCATCTGACCGTGGTTCAAATTTATGAGGTCCGTCCCAAAATAGCCCTAGTGTTGCTTTAAAACGGGACGTTAATATAACTAAACCAAACCAATTGCAATATGTTCAATTTCTTCATACATCCGAACATAAGTTTAACAATTTCTACTCAAATAAAATGGATTTATGAAAGAAGAAAGAAACGTATATGAGAGACATCTAATAAAATATTATAAGTTATTGATTTATCATTTCAATAAATGATTTATTTTTTGAATCTCATTCTTTATTTTATCATACACCATTTTTTAAATGAAATTCTTATTAATTCATTCATGCGGTTAATATTAGAAATACCATAACTTAAAATCGAAATTTAAGGATTTCTTTAAAAGAAAAACAAATAATGAATTATAATAAAGGATAATCAAATAATAGATTAACCACCACATATAAATATTTAGGAATTTGCATTATTTTAAACTGATTTACATTTTTTCAAAAGCCCCTAGGGCCAATAAGTGCAATCAAAAGTATTGATCAAAGTCCGAATGTGAAGACGTAGCTACATCAAAAATATTTGCCTTTTTTAAGATGCTTTAGAGGTAGACTGCAAACGCTTTCCTTTTCAGTAATATTTGTTTACTTTAGTTGTAACCCAATATAAAAAAATGGAACTAAAATAAGGTAAACAATTTTGCTGTTTCTTATGGCACTTATCATAGACAAGCTCGCTGACTAAGTCAACGATTTTAAGCCGAGAGAGCGTCTCTTGTTTATCAGCAGCGCCATCTAGGACCAAGAGTTCGTCTTAGCTATTCATGCGTCACATTCGCTTGCACAATCTCTTTTTATAGGAGGGCACATTCACACACCTCACAAATAGACCACAGATGAAGAACAACCATGCCCGAACCGGGACTCGAACCCTGGACGCCCAGATCACGGGGAAGACGCGCAATGAATTTTAAATTAAAGGTGCTAGAGAACAATAAATAAATTTCTAAAATGTTAGTTAAACAAAGGGAAGAAGAAACTTTTAATCCATAAAGGCATATGAAATTAAGAATTTAAGACTTTAAGAATATCATATGAAAATCAAAGAAAATGAGTAAAATATTTCTGAACTTTTTTTAAATATTGGCATTTGAATCTAATAAATGCAGTGTCTTTTCATATCTGCGTTCATAATGAATGAAATAATTACATTTATATTTTTTATGAAAATAAGATGAATTCACAATCAAATAACAAATTGAGGTTTAGAGATAGAAAAGTATACTGAAAAAACTGCTGTAGATTGTATAAATCATAGACTGCAGATAATGCTTGTAAGTGATCTCTTTAGGTTCAAACGTTTCAGAATTATCTGAGATCTGAAAACAACTTTTTAAAACAGTAGAACAGAACTCAATGAAAATTCAAACACTGTATAATGTCTAGTATAACAACAGATAAAACAGACTGTTATATCTACCAATTCGTTTTTTGTTATGTATGAAAAATATTTGTTTAGATCTTTTTATCCAATAAATCTTACCCATGATTCTGAATGTGCATCATAACTGCTAAGTTTTTGGACAATCTGTTGATTCATAATTCATAATTTATTAAGATATGTTCTAGAGATACATGAGCAAAATTGCAAATTCTCTTTGTTTTCACGTAGGTTTTTGCGTTAAGGCAAATCTTATGGTCAAGAAAAACATTAAATTATACTCTTTATTGCTATAATAAAGGATGCATAAAAGAATAATAATTATAGTAATAGATGTCTCTTACAAGGAAATATTTTCTCCTTTATCTACATTTTGCTTTAATTACAAGACACAACAAATAAAAGAGCTTTCTCATTAATCAGTTAGTCTTTATAGCATGAAAACATTAACGCAGAAACGTAAAAAAGTTTGGTGCAAATTGGCTTTTGGTTACTTTTTTATGCTAAATATAAATATTTAGAAATGTAATGTAAATAATTATTTTTACTTTTGCCTTGAAGGTAACTGAGAGGAAACATTTCAGTGCAGTTTTAATTTTAATACGAATGTTAATGTAGAAAAAAATGCAGTTGTAACTTGATAAATATTTCATAACTTCAAAAAAATTCGAAAAATTGATGATATATTGTGATTTACTAAGATTTCTTGTATATTGAAAAGAAATTTAATGTTAAAATCTTTAAAAGAGAATGGTGCATAGGATTATAAAATCAAATCATAAATATAAATGTTTGATTTGAAATATAAATCGTCTCAGAGACTGGCAATGATTCTTTAGTCTCTCATAATGTTTACGAATGGAGATATTTATATAACATGTTTAATGTTTATGTTTATTTTAATATATTTATTGTTAACATTTATTTTAAATAACTTTTAATACAAATTCGCAAATATAGATATATTGGTTTTCAGCTCCAAATTTAAAGTAGAAAGACGATGTTATTACAAAAATTGCTCGTATCTTCCTATGAACGATTAACTGAAATTGCTGGATATTTTTGAGATAAAAATTCCATTTAAAAATGTTTTCTATTTTTATGTCTTTTCAATACAAATTACTTTACATTTCATAAAAGTGTCCAAGGGCAATGCTTTTATTGAGCTCGTTTAATCTGTTGTTCAGATTATATTTTACGATTTAACAATAAGAAACTCTATTAACTTTATGACTTCAAGATATGGGTAGAAAAATCATTTTTAGCATTTTTACAAGGAAACAAACTCTCTATGAAAAGTTTGTTTAATCTTATTTTTATAATTTAGACATTCTTTCAAATTTTTTAGCTGATTTTATCCGGTTATAAGTTTTGTTGTTTGAGATATCTTCCAGGTACTAGCTATTCTCTTTCTTTATTTCTTAATGTTTGTTTCAGTTCTTTTTGAATTTCATTAAATTTTTTTTCTCTATTTGAAAAGGAATTTTTTTTTGGTTATCTATGTCTTTTGTGTAGCACTAATTCCCTAGAGCAATTCTTCGATTTTATGGAGAAAGATAGATAGTCCTAAGAACTTTGAAAACATCATGTAACCTGAATGGACATCGTAAATAGATGTAGTTTTTCTTAACTGCAACTTTGACTTCTGTTAGAGAATTTTTTTTCTTATCGTACTGAGATTACTTTTTCTATGAATTTTACTTCGTCTTTTGTGTGAAAATTTCATTGAACATAAATGTTTAACTAACTACTGATACAACAGAGAAAGAATAAATTTCTTATACAATTTTACTTCATAAAACTTGCATATTTTAATGGAGCCACGTTTATATTACTGATAAAATTATTCAATATCATGTAAATTCATTCTTCAGTTACAAAATTTTAAAGAATATTTTCCTTTCTTCCAAACTTAAAAATAGGATGATAACTTGAAAGAGCATTTATATTAAACATTTTTTCAAGATAATTCCTTTTCGTGAAACTGCAATATAGCTCAATGAAAAGAAGTAAATGTGCCAGTATTTGGTGGATAATGATAATTTAGACACCAAATGAATAGATAATAATGTTTTAAGAAAGAATGAATTTAAATAATTGTACAGGAAATAAAAATCTTTTCAAACGCATGTTTGGTTAATTTTTAGCTGGCTATGCGAGGAGATAATTATTTTTTTATGATGTTCTTATTTCGTACTAAAAAAAAAGATTGTTTACTTTGAACAGAGAAGTTTACAAAATTTATATTCATTTATCAAATAAAATTGGGATACGTTAGTAAAGTATATCATATATTGATACAATAACTGGAATTTATAACATATATATTAGTTTTCGGAACCTGTGACGTTAATTATGTCAAAAATGTTCCTTAATGATTAAAATACATATTTATGTGAATGTTGGTGTCAATTATTGAAAAATTGTCAATAATTATTCTATGAATTAAACCATTTCTAATTCTTCACACACCTTGACTTTAAATAACATATCTCAACATCGATAAAAACCAGCGTGAGTGACCTCCCAAAAGCTTTCTTGTATACACTCCAATAAAGGTCCCCGCATAAAACTGGTAACATTGAATAAGGTCTCCAAAGTTTTGCATAATATCGGCTAAAATTAGTTAAGAAATATGAGAATTTGGCGTAAATCCAGTATTTTTGCAATATTAATCATGTGATCATGTAGTTTTGACCCCTTTTGTTTCCTACTGATTGAATCAAAACATGACACGGAATTATAGTTATATTTAAAAGATCATATATTGAATTTCATTGATTTAAGTTATAGTGTTAATGAGTTATTGCGTTTTCATGCATAGCATAAGTAAATACTGTACATTCAAATTTTACAGTACAGTAGTAAGTACATTCAAAATTTGATAAGCATCTGCATTTCAGATGCCTAATCTATTTACCAAATTTCATTTTTTAAATTCATTTCATTCGATAGTTATTGTGTTATCTTGTATTCGATCAGCCAGCCAGACAGACTTTCTGTACACTAAGTTTCAACCTATGTCGTTGTCGTCGAGAGACTCCACTTCGCTCAATTCGGTTTTGAAATCGAAGAAATATAAACAAGGACAAAAATGTGTTTTTCGAACTTGGAAAGTTCTGAAACATGGTGATTCGTGAAAATTTCAAATCCGAAATTTTTGAAGAATCTAATATTTTCTCTTTGCCTAATGCATAGAAAATATTCAATATTATCATTTCTCAGTCCGATTGCCATTTCATATTATAAGCACATGTTTGCATTAATTTTGATATCACTATGCGTGTTTTTTAGGACGTTTCTATTTCTTTCTATGCAAGAAAGAAGGTTGTTTATATGAATATTTCTATATAAATAAACTGTCAAAAACATTTTTGATGAAGAATATAGTTCTAAAATATTTATATTCATTTATCAATTAGTTAAAATAAAAATTCAATTTATACATTACATTTCTAGCAACTTGTAATATTATTTACATCAAAAGAGCTTCTAATTATAAAATACACATCCGTAATACTTTGAAGATATATTCAAATTTGAAAATTAATATTCTCTGAAATAGATCATTTTTAAATTAAATTTTCAGTCATCTTGATTTAAAATAGCTTAGTTTAGTATCAATAAAAAACGGAAATATACTGTGTAAAAAATATTTAATTTTTCTAATTCACATTCAATGTCGAATCTGATTCATGCTTCATGTTTCAAAACATATATTATCGATAATTGAATCAGAGTTACAATTAACTTTAAAGGGAAGAATACCTTGTTATTCTTTAAGTTCTTTTGAGGATTAAAGTAAAAAAAAGGATGTTTAAAACAGAATTTACTGTCTAGTTGAAAGGAAAAATGAATTCGTTATATAAAGTGTTAACAACTATTTGGTTAATGCAGCATATGTTTTCTGAACGAAATTTAATATCTCTTGAATGACAGAGACGTTCATCAAAATTAATATTAATATCTAGTGTAGAATTTAATAAGTGAGAGAAAAATTATTTTTGAAAAACAGAATTTTCTTATCGAGACTGTGAAATTTATGATGTTTTTTTTAAATGATTGTTTTATTATGTAAATATATGTACATTTGGAAATTCCTTTCGAAACACAATTAGAACACATTGCCGACTAAGTGCAGATTATTTAGTCGATCTATCTAGTTAAAATATTAGAAATAATGAGGTCATTTGTATAATTTTCGGATCACTTTCTAGTAAGAGGTTATAATTGGTCTTTTCTTTACGAAATGGAGATAATTTGCATCTCAATTATCTTTCTTCCTTTCGGAAATTAACAGAATTTTTACTATGTAAATATGTAAAAGATGCTGATTGTCCAGTAACAGATGATAAACGTATTATTCGTTGTTGGAAATATTCATCCAATCCAGTTTTTAAAAAAATCATAAAATTTAGCAGTACTGATTTAGCAAAAGCTATTAGACACAAAAAATAAATTATACATTGCACATATCTGCTTGAATATGTAAATAAATTTACTATTGAATGTAGCGACTTCTATATTCAGTCTTCGAAAAGGAAATTTATATGCAGAATGATTATACATTTTTGACTTGGACTATACAGTTATAAATATTTTTAACCTTGAATGTCTTGAATTACAAAACCAGATTTTTTTTTAACTACAGTTATTTTGTTTTATTATTTCTTAATACTTTTCATTAGTTTTTATATTGATAGATCGAAATAAATTATAGATAGTATTAGAACAACGTTATACAAGTTGTCCAGAAATTAAATAATATCATTTCATCAGTAGTAAAATATGTTAATACACACTGCCAAACTTAATCAATAATCTATACTGTTGTAAGAATAAGTTCATTACTTCGTTTCAAAGAAAACTAATAAATTGAGAAATAATTTAATAAAAGAAAAAGTTTCATTACAAAAAAATGAAAGAGCTGAAAGCTATTTCCTATAAATGAATCATTAAAATCTGGAATTGAGTTATTTTGATATTAAATGAGCCTTTTCAAGTAAGGAATAACAAAATATTTTTCAAAAGTAAACAAGAGATTGGCAGAAAATTCATCAGGCTTTT
>JAPMOR010015859.1:2893-20919 GCA_026543865.1 Argiope aurantia | reverse complement strand
TCCGCTGGGACCGACTGATTTTGAATAGGGGTTTTAGCAGCTGGTGAAATTGTTTCGCTCTCCACTGGGGTCTCTAATGAAGGGAATTCTGACTCTGAATTAGTCAGAACTTTTGAGAACGACACATTCTCTTCCACTTTTCTGAAATTTTTAAGAGGTCGATGCGTCCTGAGTAAATCCCATATGGATTTTTTGGAGGGGTGGGATTTTTGGAAATTAGTAGTGGTATTGTTTCTACCACTTGGCTTAGGGAATCGGGGGCATTGGCGCCAGTTCGCCGCATGATCACCTGCACAGTTTGCACATGTTAGTTTATCCTCATAAGCTAACGTACATTCTTTTGCTCTATGAGGTCCTGCACATTTGTCACATTTAACTGGTAACTTGCATGCTTCAGAGCTGTGGAAGAAGCGCTGACACCGCCAGCATTGAGAAGGCCCCTTCCTTCCTCTGTAACGCTCCACTGAAATTTTTGTGCCAAACATTTCAGTGAGAGTGTAAACCGTTTCTGACAGAGGGCAGTTTGCAATTTGTGCATAGAATAACGACATCGGTGACGTGGTTTGGAATTTTGACAGTTCAGTGATACTGATAACTGTAAAGCCTTCCTTTTGTAATTCCCCTTTAATTTTCTCAATAGGTGTGCTGGAGGGAAGTCCTCGAAGTATGACCTTTATGGGCCTATCAGTTTTAAGCATAAAGGTTTTAAACTCAGCACCCTGAGCTTCGAGGAGATGGGAAAGGCTTCGGTGCTCTTTCTCGGTCTCTACTGTTATTTTTAGACATTTATTGCTCATAACTGAGCTTAGGGAAGGAGCCTGTAATTTTAAAATGTTACGCATTGTCCTAAAATCTGCTCTGGGGGTAACAAAGAAGGGCGGCATTCTTCTTTGTTTTGGCTGTGCAGGAGGCATTTCGGCATCGACTTCGTTGTCTAACACAACCTCTTCAATTCCTTCTGGAACTTGTTTAGTTTTAATTTCTTCATTATTTTTGTCATTGTTTAATTTTAGGTTCTTGACTTTTCTGATGAGGTGGGCTGCCGGGGCAATGATCCCCTCAGGGGCTCACCTACTGTAGGTGAGTACGGGTGTCCCAATCCCGAGGTTCCCAGGGATCTATACTCCCTTTATGTTTACTCTCCCCTCCGTCTTCTGCTTTTGGCTGTCATTCTTCTTTCCCGTGAGGGTAGGCGAGGGAGCTCTCCATGAGAAGCTGTCGCCGCTCTGTTTGCCTCCTGCTTCTCATGGACAGCAAATACCCCCACGTGTTTGCCGTGCGTGGCGACCCATTAGACGGGTGGTGCACTGTGGTTCCCGGTGTATCAATTGGCCGGTAGCTAGCAACCTGAGTTACTAGTCTGCTAGGGATCAAGCGAAGGGGTTACTCCTTGGGCTTGGCTTTAAGGGTGGTCACTGTCCCCGGGAGTAACTCCGAGCGTATAGGTACTGGTCAGCACTATGGTAAGTACCGAGGCTGGTGAAGCCCAGAGCCGGTGGCTGCCATCCCTTTTTGGGCTCCGTGGTGGGCGGTGCCGCCGGATCCGAATTGCCTCCAATGTCATATGGGCAAAAAAAACTTTACTCCCTTCAGTGGGCAACGAATGAACATAGCAAAATCATGTGAAATTCTTTACGATTCATTTTTTGTCATTCACCGTATCTCAGAAAAAAACGAAACTTTCTATACAGTATCTCCTTTTCTTGTCGAAAAGTCTATTTCTGGATCTCTTGGCGAAGTAAATTCTATTCGTAAGCTTCGTTCAGGTGACTTGCTTGTAGAGATAAAATCTCTGAAGCAGTCCCATCAAATACTTAAACTTAAAAGCTTATCAACTATACCTGTTTCTGTTAAGGCGCATTCCTCTCTTAATAACAGTAAAGGCGTGATAACGTGGCGAATTATTTAATGAAACGGTGGAAAAAATCACCGAGGCTTTTCGGTCTGAAGGAGTAACTCATGTACGTCGTATTAATATTCGACGGGATGGACAACTCCTTCCTACAAAACACTTAATTCTTACGTTTCATAAACCTAAACTACCCGAAACTGTTAGAGCTGGTTACATGAAATTGGCTGTCAGGCCTTATATCCCCAACCCTCTGAGATGTTACCAATGTCAACGTTTTGGTCATGCTAAAACAGCCTGCCGCGGGACACCCGTCTGTGCCCGTTGTGCAGAGAAAGGGCATGATAGTCAGGAGTGCAATGCCCCTGAAAAGTGCATTAATTGCAACGGCAACCATGCCTCTTACTCTCGTTTATGCCCCAAATGACAATTAGAGAAACAAATTGTTGCTGTAAAATTTAAGGAAAATATATCTTACCCCGAAGCCAGGCGGAGGGTTATGGCTGAGATACCTACACCAGGTATCACTTATGCTTCTGTTGCTCAAGGATCTAGTGAAAAAACAACTGTTGAAACCAAAACTCATGAAAATTCCCCCACTTCTGATTCAGAGAAATCATCAAATAATGTTGCAGAAACCTCCAGACCACATAAAAACAAACTTAAATCAAAATCTCAGAAATCATTAATGTTAAAACTGTCTAAACGTGGCCTATCTTCACAGGACGTGCCTTCTAAATTAAAAAAATCACTCTTTCGAAACTCCGTCGCTCTTGGGCTGGCGAATAAAGGCACAGTCCACAAGGATTTGGCATCCATTTTCGGCGGCGTTTCCAAAAGTACTGACTTAATTTCTCTCCATCCATCTGAAGAAGAGGATGAAGATCTTAAAATGAGTTGTGACATCTCAGCAACTCAATCAAATGTTCCCAATATCTTTGATACAATACAGATTTCGTAATGGGTACCTTCGTCTCCTGGAACTGTCGAGGCATCCGATCCAAATTTCAAGACATCAAGACCATTTGTAACACTTTTCATCCAGTCTGTATTGGTATGCAAGAAACCTTCTTGAAATCAAATATTCCGCTTAAATTAAGGGGCTATAACTGTGTTCGGAAGGATGCAGACACTGGAGTGAATAATTCTGGAGGTGTCTGCGTTTTAACATCTAATCTATATCCGAGCACCCCTCTTATTCTACATACCTCCCTGCAAGCATCGGCTGTGCAGGTTCATACTCGGATTTTATTTACAGTCTGTTCTATCTACCTGCCTCCTAATGATGTCATTAGCCAACAGCAACTTAACAATTTAGTGGACCAACTTCCTAAACCTTTTTTATTATTAGGTGATTTCAATGCGCATAACATTTTGTGGGGTTCGGAACGTACGAATTCTCGCGGGAGACAGATTGAGCAGTTTATTGCCAATAACTGTCTCTGTTTGCTGAACAATGAAGAGAAAACACACTTCCATGAACCCACACGCTCATTTCATAGCATTGATCTGGCCATTTGTTCTCCTGAGTTATTGCCATTACTGAATTTTAAAGTCGGAGATGATCTCCATGGTAGTGATCATTTCCCGTTAATTATTTCTTATGCTGATAGACACACCGGAATACATCTTCCACAGCGTTTCCTATTCCAGAGAGCCGATTGGGCCGATTTCACGCAACTAGCAAATATTACTCAGACTATGGTCAGTGTGGCAGACATTTCGGAGGCAGTGCAACATGTTATTGATGTCTTAATAAAGGCTGCAAACAAAACCATTCCTAAAAGTTCACCAAGACTACGTAAACACCGGAGACCATGGTGGAATGAGGACTGCCGTGAAAGTCATAAACAGGAGAAGAAATTATGGAATATCTTTAGAAGGTATCCCACGTCAGAAAATCTTGTCGCATTCAAACATGCCAAATCTACTGCTCGTCGCATTCGTCGTCGTAGTGAGAGGTAATCATGGGTTAAATATATTTCATCAATTACATCTCGCACTTCAAGCAAGCAATTATGGAAAAAAGTAAAGGCGGCTAATGGAATTTATCAGGAGTTTACTTTTCCTGTTCTGAAAATCAGGAATACGACATACTCCTCCCCATTAGACATCGCCAATACTCTCGGACGGACGTTTGCACAAGTTTCCGCTGTTGAATCCTATAGTTCTGAATTTTTAGCAACTAAAAATCGCGCGGAACAACTCCCTCTGAATTTTCAGGCTCGTAAATCCCATCCATATAATTGTGAATTCAAGATGTTCGAATTGAAAAAAGCTATATCCCTAGCTCATGATACCAGCCCTGGCCCAGATGGAATTACATACAGTATGCTTCGCCATTTGAGTGCCGTTTCGCTCTCAAATCTGTTACTTTTGTTCAACAGAATATGGAAGGAAGAAATATTTCCAAACCAGTGGCAAGAAGCTCTGATAATTCCAATTCTGAAACCGGGTAAAGATCCCTCGAATCCTCTGCACTACAGACCGATTGCATTAACCAGTGTCATTTGCAAGACACTTGAACGTATGGTCAATGCCAGACTAGTTTTTGAATTAGAAAAACTAGCATGTATTCCGCTTATGCAAAGTGGTTTCCGTAAAGGACGATCCACTATTGATAATATCGTCCATTTGGAGACTCAAATTCGCAACGCTTTTATGCGACGAAATCACCTAGTCTCCATTTTCTTTGACGTAGAAAGGGCATATGATCGTACTTGGCGTTTTGGAATTCTTCAGAAACTTTTCAACTTGGGGTTTAGAGGAAAGCTCCCAATTTTTATACCCCTCAGGGGCTCACCTACTATAGGTGGGTACGGGTGTCCCAATCCCGAGGTTCCCAGGGATCTTTACTCCCTTCATGTTCAAACTCCCCTATGCCTTCTGCTTTCTGCTGGTTATTCCTTCCCTCGACGGCAAGCAAGGGAGCACGCCATGAGAAGCTGTCGCCGCTCTGTTTGCTTCTTGCTTCTCATGGACAGCCAAAAACCCCACGTGTTGGCCGTGCGTGGCGACCCATTAGAAAGACGGGTGGTGTACTGTGGTCCCCTGTGCATCAATCGGCTGGTAGCTGGTCACCTTAGTGGCTAGTCTGCTAGGGATCAAGCGAAGGGGTTACTCCTTGGGCTTGGCGTTAAGGGTGGTCACTGTCCCCGGGGGTAACTCCGAGCGTATAGGTTCCGGCTAGCACTAAGGTAAGTGCCGAGGCTGGGAATGGCCAGAGCCGGTGGCTGCCTTCCCTTGTTGGGCTCCGTGGTGGGCGGTGCCGTCGGACCTGAAATCTTGTTCATGTCGTATGGGTCCTCAAAACAAATCTCCCTTCAGTGGGCGTCGCAAAGTCACTATTCCAATTACAAATCTTCCACGTTTCGATCGCTTTTTTATAATTAAACGAGTCTCGGATAAAAACGAAACATTTAATTCTGTGTCACCTTTTCTTGTGCAGAGAGCAATCACTGCAACAATTGCGAAGAAGTTCTTTATTATCTCTATTCCACTTGGCAGACAAACTGGAATGAACAGGTTCATAACAAATTACATGCCATCAAACCTTTCATTGGATTATGGCCTGTACACCCTATACGGGGGTTGGATGTTAAATTGACCCGCCTCCGTATAGGACATACACGTTTTACTCACAAACATCTCCTTTGTGGAGAGAGGAAACCCACGTGTCCTACATGCAGTACAGATTTTACTGTAAAACACATTCTTATTGAATGTCCAGATTTTAAATCACATCGTGAGTTATTTTTCCAGTCTTCGTCTCTAACTATGCAGGACTTGGTGGGTGAAAAACACCACCCAAAACTTTTTAATTTTTTAAAAGATATTCGCTTTCTTATGTGTATATGATAAATATTTATCTTGGATAAACTAAATCCTTTTTTGTTAATTGCGCTCTTTTTATTAACTTTGTAATGTTTTACCAGTTGTATCTTATTTTCATATTTTGAGATATTTTCTTATATTGATAGTTTTATTGAACTTGTGTTTTAACTTTTAAATACTATTGTTGCTGGATATGATTAATTTTTAACCATATGTTTGGCGCAGTTTAGCCAAGATTGGCTCTTGTGCCATTAAACCTCATAAACCATAAACCACCACCCAATTTTTATAAAAAACTTTTTATCATCTCGTACTTTTAGGGTACGTATGGGTAAATTTTATTCTGATCCTTTTATTCAAGCTGAGGGCGTTCCACAAGGGAGCGTTCTCAGTGTCACACTTTTTATCATGCATTTTAGCGACATTCTAAATCAGTTACCACCATCGGTCCAAGGAAACTTATACGTTGACGACCTTCAGATTTCTTGTCAAGGCTGTAATATGCATCTGATTGAGCGGCAGTTGCAAAATGCAATTACGAAATTGGTTACTTGGTGTGATAAAAATGGACACACTCTTTCGGCTGAAATGAGTCGATGTATCCATTTTTGCAGAAAGCGAATTATTCATCCCGATCCGTCAATCTTGATTCGTAATGAGCCAATTCCGGTTGTCGATCAAGTGAAGTTTTTGGGGGTGGTTTTCGATCGGAAGCTCACTTTTCTTCCGCATATCACACAATTGCGAAAGAAATGCGAGAAATCTGTGAATATACTCAAGGTACTCTCTCGTACGTCTTGGGGTGCCGATCGTACCTCCTTACTACGTATATACCAAGCCATAATATTATCTAGGATTGATTACGGATGTTTAATATATGGCTCTACCAATTCTGCTACGCTACGCCTGCTAGATACAGTGCATCATTCTGCCCTACGAATTTGTTCAGGGGCTTTTCGGACGTCGCCAATAGAGAGCCTCTATGTCATGTGCCACCAAATGCCTTTGCATCTGCGACGGAAAAAACTTTCATTGCAGTATTATTTCCGAGCGAAGTCTCTTCTCAATCATCCTATTACTCATATGGCCATTCCCGTGACTCTTCAAAGATTATATAATGCTAGACCTTCTCATGTTCTTCCTTTTTGTGAGAGAGTCGAAAGCGTAATCCAAAACTCCAGACTCGAAGTTCCTGATATCTTGTCAATTGATTTTAACGTATTTTCTCCTTGGGAGACTCCCCAGTTTTCTTTTCTGAATACTTTCATGGGTTTTAATAAAACTACGACTGCTCCAGTAATCTTCCAACAACTTTTTAGTTCTCATCGCTCCCATTATGCCTCGTATTTTCCAATATTTACCGATGGTTCAAAGTCAGACGGACATGTTGGTTGTGGTGTCATCTTTGGCGACGAGATACACAGCTTCTGTCTGCATACATCATTCTCAATTCTCTCTGCTGAACTGATGGCGATTTTCTTTGCATTACAAAGGATTTCGCTCTCCTCTCACTATCAATGCTGTATATACATGAGCATGAGTTCTTTAGAGGCACTCCATTTTAACTTTCATACGCATCCCATCGCTATTAAAATTCTGGAACTCTTGCAGACTCTCCATCTTCGGGGTTTTAGCATTTTACTCTGCTGGATCCCTAGTCATGTTGGAATTGCAGGGAATGAAGAAGCTGATTACACTGCTAAAACTGCTTCTTCCTTGCTGCATTATGAAATTCCTTATAGGGATATTCAGATATCTGTTACTAAATATATTTTTTCTCTGTGGCAGGTGACATGGGACCAACAGATGCAAAATAAATTGCATCTTATTAAACCGTTAATTGGCTTGTGGCCAGTTTTGCCTATACGAGGGGCAGATGTCATACTGACTCGCCTCCGTATAGGGCACACTCGGTTTACTCATAAACATTTACTCTTTGGAGAGAATGCGCCAAAGTGTCCCACATGCTGTACTGAATTAAATGTTTATCACATTTTAATAGAATGCCCGAACTATAATCATCATCGCTCTCGCTACTTTCATTCATCTCATGTAACTCTTTCAGAATTGCTGGGAGAGAAACACCATCCAAATATTTTTAACTTTCTGAAAATTATCGGCTTTTTAACGAACATTTAACTTTTTAACCGATGTTTGGAAATTTATCATTTAATTCTTTTACATTTTAACTCCTTTTTCTTAATGTTTTTAAGTGTTGTTATTTAAATAGATTTGAAACTTTTTTTATCGCACGTATGGCGCAGTTTGGCCGAGATTGGCCCTTGCGCCAAAAAACTCCAAACCAAACCAAAAACCAAAGCCGGGGCAATGAACCCATCCTCATCGGCTACTCGTTTCTTCCTTTCCTTAATTGGGCTGCCTTTCGGCGAAGCTTGATTTTTGTTTACTACATTACCACTGAGATCAATTTTCTTTTTGTGTGTAGTTTTACATTTGATTTAACATTTGATTTAACATTATTTTTACTTTTATTCTCATTTGAGGTTGCGTTAGTAGGAGAGTTTTTTATCCTAACTTTTTCACATATTACGTTAAGTTTTCTGACATTTTCGGGAAGCTTAAAAAGGGGGATCCCTAACTTAACTAAAAGGGTATTTAAACAGCCGCTCACCTGTGAAATCTCCTTCTTGACTTGGCTGTGGCTTTTTTCGTCCTTGGCCGTAGCAAGGGCCTGGGCCCCGTTTCCCAGGTTTTCTTTCAGGGATATTGCTTGAGTAATTTCCAAACTGTGGGCAGCGATGTACTCATCCGTGATGACTATTGATGCCGGTGATATTGGCCTCTGATCCTTCGGATATTCTTTAGTAGGTTCCTTCATGGCTTCCTTAGTGACTTCCATCACTTCATCATCAGAAGAGGAGCTTTGATCCCCCTTTCCGCAAAAGTCCTGAAAAGGACCAGTCCGGGGGTCATTGCTCTCGGTATTGTAGGCTTTGTTGGTGACAACACCCGCAAAAGCAGCTCTTGCTCCGCCGGTGACGGAGCTCGCTCCACACACGTGTTCTCCATTTGGAGACCAAATCGAGAATTGATGGAGTTGCTGTGCCAATGCCAATGATGTTGGGGGGGTTTTTGGAAGCGCCTAGGCTCGGCGGCCTTTCATCTTCCGTTCAGCTGAAATGGTAATTAGTAACAGACAAATTATGTTGAGCATAATAAATAGGGTGTAGGTAATAGATAATTTAATATGTAATACTATTATTTATTTTAGATATATTGATGATAAAAAAAAATGAAAGAAATAAAAAATAAAAAATAACAATAAAAAGAGAGAGTTATTTAACTAATTTAGACATTTTCTTTTCCATCCTAGTAATTTCCATTGGCTGATTGGCGGTGATACAGGTTGTGGCTAGGGAGACTGAAGTTCTTGGTTAATTAGAGTTAGATGAGGAGGGTTCTTGGTCTTCTTCTGTATCTGTTGCTCCTTGGGTCGTAGGTGGGGATTTCTTTAATTGCTGAGTTTGCGTTCGTGTCTAGTTTTTGATAGTATTTGTGGGATAAGTTTTTGTGATATTCTTCTATTGTGGGGAGTCGTAGGTCTTTGAGTATATTTTTATTTCTTATATACCAAGGCATGTTGGAGATTTGCCTGGCTGTCCCACTTTGGAGCGCTTCTAGTTTCTTTATGTGACTCCTGGCAGCTGCCCCCCATACTGGGGATGCATAGCAGATGAGTGGCCTTAGCAGTGATTTATAAATAAGTAGCTTATTTTTCAAAGAGAGTTTGGAGTGACGGCCCAGGATCGGGTATAGTGCTGCTTTTGCTTTTTTGAATTTGACACCTATATTTTTTATGTGGGGTCCAAATGTTAGGGTTTTATCTATTGTAATTCCTAGGTATTTGGTACTATTTTCCCAGTTAATGGGGTGTCTGTAAAACTGTGGAGGGGGGGGGGAAGTTCTTTTTTCTGGTGAAGTATACGGCTTGGCATTTGTCAACATTTATTTTAATCTTCCATTGGATTAACCATTTCCCTAGTTCCATTAGGTGAACGTTTAGGGCTTCCATGAGTTTTGCTCTATTGTTGCTAGTGCTGAGTATTGCGGTATCGTCGGCAAAGAGACAGAGGCGGGTTGCCGCGTTTTGAGTGATGTCATTTATGAATATATTAAAACAGATGGGTCCTAATTTGGACCCCTGCACAACTCCTGCTTCTGTGTTTCTGTTTGTAGATATTTCTTTTCCGACTCTTACATGGAATTTCGGTCACTTAGGTAGGATTGTAATAATTTAACGAGTATATCCGGGATATTTAATTTTAACAATTTATATATTAGTCCGTCGATCCATACCCTGTCGAAAGCTTTGGCAATGTCTAGGAATACTGCAGCAGTTTCCTCAGAGTTATTGAGGCCTTCCCGTACTATTTCTGTAACCCTGGTCAGTTGCTGTACTGTAGACAGGCCTTTTCTGAAGCCAAATTGATAGGGAATTAATTTACTCTCAATTGCTTCCTCCAGTCTGTTTAAGATTACCCCTTCTGCTACCTTGCTAAGGGATGATAGTAGACTAATTGGTCTGTAATTTTCAGGGTTACTTGGGTCTTTTCCTGGCTTGTGAATTGGTGCTATAACTGCTTGTTTCCAATCTTGCGGGTAGTATCCGAACGTGAAGATGCTATTTACTATTTTGGTTATTTGGAATATACTCTTAGCTGGCAGGTTTTTAAGCATATTGTTGTTTATATTATCAATTCCTGGGCTTTTCCTTTTGTTTAGTTTTTTGATCGCTTCTGCAATTTCTGCCGGGGAGCAGGGGGTTAGATTAACTTTGGCTTTTTTCTTGTTGAATTTTTCAATCTTCTTTTGAACCTTGTATTCGGTAGGTGGGTGGGAGAGGTTATTATTTTTGAATTGGTTCGCCAGGCTGTCGGCGATTATTTCAGCTTTCTCTTTATCTTTATATACTATTGTATACTCCGAGCGGAGAGGGGGGATCCTAAATTTGTCTTTTTAAAATTTTTTAACTAGTTTCCATAGGGAGCCCTCGACAGGATCAGTTATCTTGTTCATTCTGGTAATGCAATTTGCTGAGTTGGTTCTGTGCCCTGTTCAGGTTGTTTTTGTCAGCTGGGTGCCTCGTTCTCTGCCAAATTTTTCTTAGTCTATTGCGAGTTTTAGTTTGTTCTTTTATTTCTTCGGTTGTTTCCCTCCTTTTGTTTTCTTTCCATTTGCCTGTATCTTTATATGCAGTTATAATTTCATTAGTTATTCTTCTGACTTCAGCGTCAATTTCAGTTTCGTTTATGGGGTTGAATTCTATTTCTGGGTTGGCTAATATTGTTTGTTTGAACTTATTCCAGTTGGGGATAAATTTTTTATCACATTCCGTGGGTGTTCTTGTATCCAGCCAAAATTTGACTGGGAAGTGATCACTTGATAGGTCATTTATTGTATTTGCGGTGATGTGGAATTGGATGTTTCTTGTAAGTGCGAGGTCTATTATGTTGGCTCCTCTATTATTGTAGTGGGTGGGTTCTTCTGGTGCTATAATTTTTGCATTCGTTTTATCCGCGAATCTTACAAGCTGCGCCCCTATTTTACAGGTGTTGGAGCAGTTCCATTTTTTATTTTTTGCGTTATAATCCCCGGCTGCGAATACTGCTGAGTTGTATGCGTATAGTTGTTCAAAGTCCAGGGTAAATGCTGCATTGGCGTTTGGAGGGTTGTATATTGAAATAAAGTTAATCGGAGGAAGATTTGGGAATTGTGCAATGACCATAGTGGCTTCCATGTATCTAAGAGTCGGATTTGGTTGGTAGGTGTGCGGGATGGAATTTTTGATGAGTATGCCAGTACCCCTTCTCCTGAAATGAGTTCTGCTAGGCGTTGAATAAAATTGATAGTTTGCGACGCGAATTCTGTCACTTGCCGTGAGGTGTGTTTCCTGAATCAGAACCACATCCGGGCCGGTTCTGTCAATGAACTCCCGTAGTTCGCTAATTTTTCCAGCCAGTCCATTAGCATTCCAAGAGAGTGCAATGATCCCGGAGGACAGAGCATTTATCATTGTTTAGCGTTGGGGGACCTCAGTGCTTCAGCAAGGATCATTAGTTTCTCCCAGATGTTATCCTTATTTTTCATGGCTTTCAACGTTCCTGGTATGTCGTTTATGACACTAAAGATGTTGTTTAGTTCGGCGGCGAGTGCCAACACATCATTTATTCCCCCACGTGGCGAGCACGTGCCCTCTGTTGTTACCGTCCCGTTATCTCTTCTTCCTTCACCTGCGGTTGGGGGGAGGGGGGTATGTTTACTTTCCTCTCTATTGTGTTGGCTCCCTCTCTGGCGGCGTTATCCTTATCTGCCGGGGGAGTTGCTGTGGTTTATTTCTGGTGAAGCAAGCGTTGTGATTGGCTGGGCTGAGGAGGATTACTGAATGGCGAGAAGCTATTGGTTGTTACTGGTGGAGTGGGTGAGTGGGTATGCTGGCAGAATTGAAGGGACTTAGCTATGAATTCAGTTGCCGGGTGAGATTACATATGTAAGTTTATAACGCTATATGGCGCCATGGGCGTGGGTTGTTTACATTGATATGGACAGGTAATGTTAAAGGGTCAGACTTGTTAGCGAAAGGGTTATGTTATAAAGGACGTTTTTGGGTCTTTTAATTCGTGGGTCGGATCGTATTTAGGGATTAGTTCTATTGTTCCGTTGTCGATGTTATCAAGGTTATTAAAAAAGTTAGTGGCTAGTTTTTGAATAAATTTTTTAAGTGGTGGATATTCGATTGCTTTGTAAATTTCTGAGTTGGAGAAGAATCTGGGTGCTTTACAGATATTTTTAATTATTTTATTTTGCTGTTGCTCGATAATTTTAAAATTACTTCTGGCAGCATACCCCCACACTGGGCAGGCATAGGTGAGTATTGGACGCAAATAGGCTGTGTAAATAAGTAATTTATTTTCCCTATTCATTTTTGAATTCCATGATATTAGGGGGTAGAATTTTCTCTCTAGTTCACGGAATTAATTTTTGGTGTAAATAAAGTGGGGTTTCCATGTTAATTTAATGTCAAGAACAACGCCGATATATTTACAATTCTGAGACCACGGGATAATTTTGTCATTAATTTTAAGCTGTGGGTATGATTTATTTGCAGGTGATTTATGGAAAACTATGGCTTCAGTTTTCGTGACATTGATTGCAATTTTCCATTTTTCGAACCAGCCTTCAAGTTTCTTGATGTGTCTGTTCAGTGCTAGTTGTATGTAATTTGGATTTTTGTTTTTTGCTAGAATTCCTGTGTCATCCGCAAAAATACAGATCATTGTATTAAATTGTTTCGGGATGTCGTTAATGAAGATGGAAAACAACACTGGGCCAATTTTAGATCCTTGGGCAACACCGGCTTGAATATTTTTTTTTCCGTGGATATTGAATTTTTGATTTTGACTTTAAATTTGCGATTTAAAAGATATGAGTAGATGCTTTGAATGAGGTAGTTGGGGGTATTATATTTAATAAGTTTATAAATTAAACCGTATTGCAGAACTCTATCGAATCCTTTTTGGATATCTAAGAAGACTGCTGCAGATTTTTCTTTGTTGTTAAAAGCTTCTTCGATGAATTCGGTAACACGGTATAGTTGCTGTGTTGTGGAGAGGTTTTTCCTGAATCCAAATTGCTCTGGTATAAGAATTTTATTTTCTTCTCGGAAGGTATTTAATCTTTTAAGAATAATATGTTCAGTTTATTTACTAATTGAAGGGAATAGGGAGATGGGTCTGTAATTGGTGGGGTTGGTTGGGTCTTTACCGGGTTTGTGAATAGGCACAACAGTTGCTGTCTTCCATCTTGTGGGGAAATAGCCAATAATTAAAATTTTATAAATTATCATCTTCGAAATCACAATATTGTCAGGGAGATTTTTGAGCATTTTATTGTTAATTCCATCATGACCTGGGGATTTATTAGTTTTAAGTTTTTTGATTGCAAGTTTAATTTCACTGGAGGAGGTGTTCTGATTTCTTTAAGTGTGTTTTTGTTGAAATTAAATTGGGCAATTGCTTCGTTAACCATGTTATCAATTTCTAAGTCTATTGTGCCATTGTTTTGAAATTGCTTTTCAAGACTATTGGCAATGCATTCTGCTTTGTCATCGTCTGTAAGAGCGAGAGTGTAGGTGTCATTAAGTGGTGGTATGTTTTTGAATTTCTTTTTAAGGGATCTCACAAGATCTTATATGGTGTTATCTTCTGTATTTGCATTTACTATTTTGTCTATGAAATTATTTTGTTCAATTGTTTTGTTAAGTTTGGCTATTTCTTTGTTAAGTTTATTTGTGATTTTCTTAAAGGCTGGATCCCTAGTTAGTTGGAACATCTTTCTAGCGTAATTACGTTCTTTATTAAGCTGTTTTATTTTTGGGTCAAAGTGAAAGTTATATGGGCTGACGGGTTTAGACGCGGTGATCTTGTTTTGGTTAATTAGTTGCTATAAGGTATTTACTGCATTATCAATTTTATTTTCCGTGTCAATGGATGGATGGATGGATGGATTATGAGGTTTATTGGCGCAAAAGCCGAACTTGACCATACTGCGCCAGACATACGGTTAAAATAAGTAGAACGCGTTTTTATGTAAATTTATGTAAAAATAGAAACTGATAGATAAAACTGCATGGCAGTGTCTCTTAACACAGTGAACAAGATATAAAAAAGTGGTAGCATTATAAAATGTTAAATAATATGATAAAAACCAATTGCTTTTAAAAATTTAAAAAGATTGTTGTGGGGATATACACCCACGAGCATTTGCATGTCCACTGTTGAAGCATTAAAAAATCTCAAACGATGATGATTAAAATCAGAACACTCTACTAAAAGGTGATGAACCATTAAAATAATTTTGCATCTCGTGCAGAATGGAGCTCGATCGCCGAATAAAAGATGTTTATGAGTAAAACGTGTGTGGCCAATGCGGAGTCGAGACAATTTGACATCTAGCTCTCGCACTGGTAAACAAGGCCAGAATGAAATAATAGGTTTTATGGTGTGTAGTTTGTTATTTATTTGATTGTTCCATGACTCCTGCCAGAGTGAGTGAAAATGGCGTTGGATTGCCTTTTTCGCATCACTGAATGGAATGTCTCTCTGAAGAAATATAGATGCACTCTTTGCTGCATTATCCGCGAGTTCATTGCCAATGATTCCGACATGACCCGGAATCCAACAAAATAGTATCTCAAACCCTCTGTTTTGTAGAATCCCTAGAAGACCCAGGATTTCCAAGGCAATCGGATGAATCTGATTTTGAGTATTAGAAAGTACTTTCAATGAGCTCATGCTGTCAGTATAGATACAAAATTTACTCTCACAAGAGAGCGAAATCCTCTGAAGAGCATAAAAAATTGCTAGTAATTCAGCAGATAGGACAGAAAGCAAAGTATCTAGACGATAACTGAATGTATCGGTATCAAAAACAATACCGCAACCTACATAACCGTCTGACTTTGAACCATCCGTAAAAACTTTTAAGTAATCTAGATACTGACAACGATGAAAATTAAAAAGATTTTGGTAGACTATAGGGGCAGTATTCTGCTTCTCAAAACCAGAGAAAGGATTTAGAAAGGAAAACTGAGGGATATTCCATGGCGGAAAGGAAAAGAGATCATAAGTCTGTATCACTTTATCATGAAGCTCTGAATCATGAAGGAGAGATTTAGCTCTCTCGCTAAATGGGAGAATGTGGGAACGTCGAGCATTATAGAGTCTCCGAAGACTCACTGGGAATGTCATAGAAGACAAGGGGTGCTTCGGAATAGACAAAGCTCGAAGGTAGTACAGGGCAGATAGTTTTTTACGTCGTAAACTGAGTGGTAACTGATGACAGAGAACATAAAGACTATGCATTGGTGAGGTCCGAAATGCTCCAGAGCAAATTCTCAAAGCTGAATGGTGTATAGTGTCAAGTCTACGTAAGACCGTAGAACGCGCAGAACCATACATCATACATCCGTAATCTATGCGAGATAAAGTCATTGCTTCGTAAATTCTAAGCAAGGAAGTGCGATCTGCTCCCCAAGTGGTTCTAGAAAGTACCTTAAGAATATTTAATGACCTGTCACACTTCTTCCGCAGATGTAAGACATGCGGAAGGAAAGTGAGCTTACGGTCAAATATTATTCCCAGAAATTTTATTTCATTGACCACAGGTATTCCAGCATTCCCAATATTGATTGAAGGATCCAAATGAATGGCTCGTTTTCTGCAAAAGTGAATGCATTGACTTTTCTCATGGGAAATAGTATGTCCGTTTTCATCACACCATCCCACCAGTTTGTTAACTGAAATCTGCAGTTGACGCTCTATTAAGCTCATGTTGCTTCCCTGGCAGGAGATCTGAAGATCGTCGACGTAAAGCGTAGCTTGAATAGATGAGGGTAAAACGTTAAGAATCTGACTAAAATGGACAATAAAAAGTGTAACACTGAGGATGCTTCCCTGTGGAACACCCTCAGCTTGAATAAAAGGATCGGAATATGAATTACCGACCCGGACACGAAATGTGCGCAACGATAAAAAGCGTTTTAAAAACATGGGCAAATTTCCCTTGAATCCAAACTTTGCAAGCGTAGAGAGAATACCATACCGCCAGGTGCGGTCATAGGCCTTTTCTATGTCGAAGAAGATAGAGGCTAGATGATTTCGACGAACAAATGCATTGCGGATTTGAGTTTCGAGCAAGACAATATTATCAAAAGTCGAGCGTCCTCGGCGAAAACCACTCTGCAGCAGCGGAATGCATTTTTGCCTCTCCAGTTCAAACATAAGACGGGCGTTAACCATGCGCTCAAGTGTCTTGCATAGACAACTTGTGAGTGCAATAGGTCTATAGTGTAAAGGGTTAGAGGAGTCCTTGCCGGGTTTGAGGATTGGAATCACTGTAGCTTCATGCCATTGTGATGAAAACTTCTGTTCAATTCAAATCCGATTGAATAAAATTAGCAGATTGGAAAGAGAAGTTGCAGACAAATGGCGAAGCATATTATATGTGATTCCATCAGGACCAGGACTGGTATCGTGAGTCTTCGACAAAGCCGTTAATAGTTCGTGCATTTTAAATTCCGAATTGTGCGGTAGGGATTTTCGAGTGGAAAAACACAACGGTTTCTGTTGTGCACGATTTTTAATTTCTACAAATGAAGGTTTATACGAGTCAACAGCAGAAACCTGCGCGAATGCATATCCGAGAGCATTGGCGACATCTAATGGGGAAGATACTTTTCCATTTTTCGTCTCAAGAACAGGAATAGAAAATTCTTGGTAAATTCCATTAGCTGCTTTAATCTTCTTCCAGAGTAGTTTCGGAGAAGTAAAGGCTGTGATGGAAGAGATGAAATCAATCCAAGACTCTCTCTGGCTTTGCCTACGAATACGACGAGCATTAGCTCTGGCACGTTTAAAATCAATTAAGTTTTCTGTTGTGGGATATCTACGAAAAATATTCCACCGCTTTTTTTGTTCTCGGTGACTGTCGCGGCAAGCTTCATTCCACCACGGTCTCGGGAATTTCCTCAGGCGTGGGGAGCTTTTGGGGATGGTATTGTTTGCAGCGTCAATTAAGCAGTCAACTACATTTTGTATAGCTTCTGCAATATTAGTCGTTCTGACCATATTCTCCGAAATTATTGCCTGTTGCGCGAAAGCAGTCCAGTCTGCCCGCTGGAATAGGAAACGCGGGGGACAGGAAGTCACGCCTCCTCTATCAACAAAGGAGACCATTAAGGGGAAGTGATCACTATCATAGAGATCACTCCCAACTGTGAAACTGAGCAACGTAAACAGGTCAGGAGAGCAAATAGCCAGATCCAGACTGTGAAATGTACGTGTGGGCGCATGGAAATAGGTTTTCTCGTCATTATTGAGCAGACAGAGAGAGTTATCAGCGATAAACTGTTCAATCTGTCGCCCACGAGAATTTGTGCTTTCCGAACCCCACAAAGTACTATGAGCGTTAAAATCGCCAAGAAGCAAGAACGGCTTGGGTAGTTGGTCCACTAAACTTTTAAGTTCGTGTTGGTTAAGGACAGCATGTGGTGGCAAATATATACTGCAAACTGTGACAAGGATCCGTATATGGACTTGAACAGCCACAGCTTGTAAGGAAGTCTGTAAATTTAAATGAGAGCTCGGGTAAAGGTTGGATGTTAAGATGCAGACACCACCGGAAGGATTATTTCCAGTGTTAGCGTCTTTCCGAGCACAGTTATAGCCACGGATTTTCACAGCAATATCCCCCTCAGGGGCTCACCTACTATAGGTGAGTACGGGTGTCCCAATCCCGAGGTTCCCAGGGATCTTTACTCCCTTTA
>JAPMOR010015853.1:0-10080 GCA_026543865.1 Argiope aurantia | reverse complement strand
ACTGCAATTATTAGAATTTCAGCATTTTTTGGCTCTTTAGAGATTCATTCCATTCCTTAAGAGCCGCCCATCTGTTTAGACTCTCGGAAGCAGTAGAATATGCATTATTAACACATTTGGCCCATACCGTACCGTTTGGCTTAACAATGCAGGACTGCTATGTAAGGGAATGGCCATGAATTCATGAACGATTTCGACAGAGTTACTTTCTTCTTCTAAATATGTTATTCAGAAGAAAAAAAATCAACGATTCATTTGATGGAATCGCATATAATAAATTATTATATGCACATTATACCGCATAGATTAAATGTGTTTATTCCTTCTCTCCGAATCTGTTAAGTAATTAATAATTAATAAAGTAGTTAATTTTAATAAAATGGCGCTGAATATTTTAGAATGCTAGGAATATCTCAAAGCATATAATACTTATCAATTTCCTTTTCTGTAAATCGAATGAACGTAACATTTTTTTAAAGTTTGTGTACATTTATTTATTTACATATTTGTATACATTTTTTCCTTTATTTTGAAATCAGACAAGCATACCAAAATGGGAAATTTTCGGATTCATTTGAAGTAGAAATAATCCATGAGTTTTAGGGCTGGACTGGGCCTCACTTTATGTATTCAGTTTAGATCTTAATGTGCCTTAATTAAATTTTATTAACTATTAATATTCTTAAAACCCCTCATTTCTACTATTCCGTTCTCTGGCACATCGTGGAAGATGTGCTCATTCCGGCGGTTGGCTGTTCACACATCGTCATTTTCTCCACCCTTTGTGTGACGCTGTGCGGAAATCTTTTGACGTATCTTGAATTTCCAACAGCGGAGATGCTTTTCCACTGCAAATAAAGGAATGCGCTCGTAAAAGGTGTGCGTGCTACGAAGGTGTGTGTCGTCACATCCGCCCAGCTGTCATGTGGCGATTGCGTCACCCGTGACGTCAGGTGACCTGCTTCCAACTGCCTTAATGCGGTTCTCGCTGACAATCTTTGGGTCACGTCACCTTCGCTACCGGAGGGAGATTACCACTCGTGCCGAGTTTTTTTTGCGCGTGGAAAGAAAGCCGAGTGCAAACTCTTACCATTACTTTATGCAGCACCCTCGAGATCTACGACATTTCTGTGATCAGTCAGTATTTCAGTGCTAGAAAGGTGCTAAAGTTTAACACGTTTAACAAGAGCTTCTAAAATGTTTTCTGTCTACCTACTAAGAAAATGCCAGATTTTAAATAACGGTTTTCTAAAGCTTCGGCGAGCGTAACTCAGCCAGTGGGAGAGGGGGAACAAAAGAATACAGATAAAGTAAGAATGTGAAAATTTACTGAAAAATCAAGGAAATTTTCACAAATTAATAAAAACAGTAATTTGCTGAAATGAGTAGAAAAAAAAAGAAAAAAAAACTACGCCTTGCTTAGTCATTATAAGGCTATTTGTGTTTAAACTGTAATTCTCAAATGTGGGAGAAGAGGTTCAGGATTCGAAACTCGATTCACTTTGTATACATTTATGAAGTACACATTAATTTTACATTGCTCTTTTTTGATTATTTTACATTAATACTATTTTATCTCTGCTTTGACTCATTATATTCAGCACCATGGCTCTTGCGCCAGAAAAATCCGAACAATCCAACCCAATCAAATTATTCTAGTTAAAAAAAAATCACCAATCGAACACCAGTTATAAAATTACTTTATGCAGCTCTGAAAGAATTTTCTCTCCTATTGTATTATAAACGTTTATATATACAAAACTCAGCTAAAGATAGTTCAAAAATATTTCTGATGACAATTTATCGATTTTGTTGCTGAAAGGTCAATGATCCGGGATTCCATTCCATCAAAATTGTTATCACCAATTGTTACCACTTTATTTGTTGGAATACAGGCACTCCACCAATGGAAACTTGAAAAAGAATTGTCGGCTCAGATGCCATCTTCTTCATCTGACCACGGCTCAGAAGTTTATCTCGAAAAAATTCCTTCTTAGCTTTCTCAACGAAAAGCGATTTTTAATCAAATTTTCGGTGATCTGAGAGGGTGGGGGGGGGGGGGGGGGGGGGGATATGTTTCGCAAAAAAATAGATGGCGTATGTTATTTTAAGTTTTTAAATTTATCGCTAAGTAAATTCAAGATAATTCTTGGGGGATGGAGGGTGAAGGAACTAATCAAGAAATTAAAAAAAAATAATAATAATAATTTGTAGAATTTAGAAAGAAGAATATGTATCCCTTGAATGTTTTATTATGTAAGTACACGGCTTTAACTTTGAGAATACTTACTGGAAGAATGAGTGACCTCATCATCGTTTATAAAACAGGGATGGAAAATGAAATCAGTTGGACATTCATTATCGGGCACTTGGAGCTACCCATCCTGTAAGCATAATTTAGGAGTGTTTCGCAGGTGTGATGCCGACTTTTAGTGGCTTTCCGATCCACCTCCGCAAATGATGCCCGCGCAGGCGTTGACCTTCAAGGCTGAACTGTCACCGGTCTAATCCGTCTCGCGTGCTAAGGGAGGCGAATCCGACCGAGTGAGCGAGCCGGATGAACCACGCCGGGGATTAGTTCGGGACCGATGCAACCGGGTACGAACCCATTAGAGTTGATGTCGAATGTCTTTACACCCACCTGAAGATGGCTTCTCATTCCTCAAGATAGATAGCTCGGGCGATTGTTGCTTTCTCGTACACGGAGTATGCAAAGAGAATATATTGCAACCCCCTCCCCTCAAAAAATCGATCTTGAAAATTGATAATTCCCCACAATGTAGGCCTCCTTGAATCCAAATAAATATATAAAATGGGTACCTATGAAAAATGATGGCAAGAATAAGGCTGCATACTAGATGGATGAAATCTGTCTTTCACCAGAGTTGAAACTTTACACCGGAATTGTAGATTTCTGTCAAATATTGGATAAAATACGTCCAAAGGGGATTTGCTTTTGTGCCTATTCATGTGAACAAATGCTCATCGACTAAAATGGAGGAAATTTCTCACCTAGTTTTGTGGATGCGTTTTTTACCAGAATTTCTACAAAATCGGTCAGTGAGAAATGATCTCTCTCTGTCCGATGATGTGTTAAAATATTAATTTTGAAATACAATGAGAATGAGAAATAAAATTAGATATGTGAACTTGAAATTGTTGGCATAGATCAATCATCTAAAAGCGAGTGCTCCGAATGTATACTGGATTTTTTTTTTTGCCCCGGCCTACGAGGTTTTATACAAAACAAACAATATTGAATACAAATCGAAGGAATGAGGTTTGGTTAAAGATGTCGCTTTAGGAAAGCAGTCAAATTTTGGATCTCCATTAACACAATTTATGCTACAGAGGCAAGATGAGATGGATCATCATTCTTATTGAAGAATGAATTTGAAGCAAATTGACTCCTTCAATGGCTGAAAGATTTGACAATGTGGAATCAGTTCCATCTATATTACTGTAGAAAAATCGATAATCTTGTTGAAGAGGTACAGGAGTTTAGTTTAGTTACATTAACGTCCCATTTAAAAAAAAAAAAAAAAAAAAGGATATTTTTGAACTGACCTCGTCATTTTGAACCGCGATCAGATGACGAGGACGACACCCCTACCTCTACCTCTGATACCCCTATCTCTCCAACATCCACACCATGCCAGGGGTGTGGACATTTAGAGAGTTTTCTTATTATAACAAATAAAATATTACGACAATCTTCCCTCCAGAAATCGTTATTATGGATACGATTTACATTTCAACGCTGTAGTGGAATTATAAATAAGTTTATTCTTAGATTTTATCGTATAATTTAGTTTATTAACGCCTACCCCAGATACACAATCATCTCATTTTTGCAGAACAAACAGAACAAATCTTTTTCTTCTTACATAGTTATTGTTTGCTTCTTAAAACTGGGTTGAAGTAATGGGTCTTTAAACTCACTGCCATTTCCGAAGAGATTAAAAAAAATTAAAAATTAGTTATGCATAAGTAATCATTGTAATCGCACTTACTATGAATATATACACTTTTATAACACCTTGTTTATGATGTTTAGTTTATCAAACTAATTTGGGAACCATCTGGCCCCCAGGATTTTAAGTTAAAATTTTATTCTTTCCTATTTTCCTATTTTATTGATTACGAAATTTATAAAATTTAACTGCATTACAGAAATTCGTAGTTGAGTAAATCGTTTTTCATGTGTAATAATAAAACGGATTATTTTTTAAAGAAATATATAATATTATTTGCTTTTAAAAAAATTAAACCTTAGACTACGAACGGTATGCATGCGTCCCAAGAAAAAGTATATCAATGTGATTTTACCAATTCTGAAACTCATTGAATATTGTCCCACTCTATCAGCAGAAGCTGTGGAATAAAGAATCAAAACTTTATGCATCACATGCCCAGTTTGCGAATCCACTTACTTGGAATATCGGTGGGAGTCAATGATCCCTGTTAGCAGTACTAAAAGGGACATTCATATCCCACTCACCACTCTGAATTCTTAATGATATGATTATGATCAAGTACAACTGACATTAATGGGGCCTATCTAACACATTTTTTTTGTTTAACCCTTAAATGCATATTGTCTACATTCAGTTCCACTTAATTTTATTCAAAAATTCTTTGACAACCATAGACAGTAAATCCTGTATGAAGGAAAAAAGTTGGCATCACTTTTGGCGAGTAAGTTATATCGTTCTTTTACATTTGAATGGGGTGGATGATGAAGTTGAGTGTGTTACTTGAAGAGATAGTTTCTATTGTCAAGTTCTCTTGAAAGCAGAGATCTATCTAATTGTTTAAAAATGACTACTCATCTGTTGTCAGGTAAGCTGGCAATGTTTGATGTTGTATTTAAAAATGATATGAGATCCACGCTAGATTTTTTGGGAAATACTGTATGTTGCCAGATGTCTACATACAACTATTTTCAAAATAAATATACCATATTATTACCTGGATTTTTAAAAATTCATTTTTACGTAACCTATGACTATTTTCCTATAATAAACGATTTTTTTTAAAAAATTCAAAACAAATAATCATGCATCAGGGTTAAAAAAAAAGTTGTAAAAAATGGTAGTCTGTAGATTAAAGCACATTTTTCATAATTCCTGTCCTTTTTCGGTTTTGTTCGTAAAAGAAATATTTTTTTTTGTTATTAAAATACTTTTCAAATAATAGAAATTATAGTGACGGTATACTTTACGAAAAATTGTTTATTGCATAATTGTTATTGTTACTTGCTGCGTGTTCCAAGATCATTTCCCTTTCCTCCTTTACCGAGTTGCGCCGCAGAGGAACAAAAGATGGAACGGGTGAGTAATCAAACACTAGCTAAAGCTACGATTACGTCGTTAATTAAATATTCATCTATCAGTGCTAAAATACTGAATTTTGACAAGTGCAGTGAATGTAACGTGATGCCGTCTGACATATCGCGTTCTGCAATCTTCAAAATGTATGTCCCTGACCTGTGAGATCGATAAATAAAATGTCCTTGAGGAGCTCAGGTAATGTTTCTCGTTTATAGAGGCCGCGCTGTTTATTGAAGGGATAATGAAGAATTCGCACACTCGCATCGGAGGTCAGTCATTGTCCTGTTCTTGACCTGCTGCCTGGAAGCGCCCTGTATTGCTGTCACTGAGAAAAAGGTAAACGTGCTACTCTCTTGGTCAGGTCATCACGGTTATTCTTTTTCTCGGGTTTGGCAACAACACCAAAGAGTGAAGACAGGGAGATGATTTAAGAGTTTGTTCATGGCCTGTGGAATATCTGGCTTTACAGAATAAACTCCAAATCTGTTACTCATGCTATTTTGCGCTCTTATTTTCAGCTGTAAAATTATCTGGAGGAAATTCGATTCATAGTTTTGATTGCATCATGAGCAAAAGTGAATGAGTATATTCGAGTTTAGTATAGTTTAGTTGCATTAACGTCCAGTTTTAAAGCAACACTGGGGCTTTTTAGGGGCAGACCTCGTAATTTTGAACCGTAGTCAGATCAGGAGGACGACATCTGAGCTGGTCCGAGTAGATTCGAGGTGAAATTGTAATGACTTGTGAATATTACCTCATCATTCAGATACTGTTATTACATATTATCTTATGGCTCCGTGACCATTCCTAGTTTTTACTATCTTTAACATTTAGGTTAGATAGTTTTATTATCTTTAACTTTAGGGCATGTTACCAGTGAAATGACTCAATAACATATATGTAAAACCGTTTAATCTCAAATTAACACAAATAGTAAGAGATTTGTTTATTAATCGATAACATTCTGTAGATGTAGTGAGGTAAAAGAACTAACTCTTATGATACTCGTCAAATTCATTGAAGAAACTCTAGGACATTTTGCTGGAAAAGGAAAATGAGAGTTCAGAACAAAGCGCTGGACATTTAATTAGAAATCAGATAATTCGCACAACTACGTCTGCCATCTGACAGTGACATTCCATGAGGTGACGCCATTAATCGAAATTAAAAGTATAGTATTGTGTACAAAATATTATTTTTAGTAATTCTAAGAATCACTTTGAATGTAGGATATTTTACAAATACTTTGGAATAGTATTTCCAAATATATATTTATAATAATGAAATACATTCAATTTCTCTATAAATTTTTATATATATTATATACATTTTTCTGATTTTTTTTTTGTGTGACAGTTTTGTAACATGGGATGAGAGGCGCTTCGAACAAAATATGAGTTATCACCCCTCCCCCCCCTCTCTCATCACGATTGGCTTACAAGAAAGAGTAAATAGTAGTCGCAATAATTGTTTGCCCTCCGCGTATATCTGGTATTAAAAATGGCATAAGTGTAATATTTCTTTATAATCGCGGCGCTTTGATTATCTCTACCCTCCTTTCACTTGGTTTTGTATGATTCAAAACTCTTTAGATATGCAAAAGTTTAAAATTTAAATTAATAAATTCATAATTTGATTTATTATTAATTATAATTATTTATTTATATATTCAGTAATTAATGGTAACTGTTAAAAAAGAAATAGGCATTGAAATTGTGATGCAGTTAAAAGCAAGACAGAACAGATACTATTGACATAATAAAATTTCTTAGCATTCGAATATCAATTTTTCGTCACTAAAGCTGTAAATATTACCATAACACACAAAAATATCTCCTCCAATAATATGAATAATATTTAAATTTAATTAAATAAAACAGCGGTACCAAAATCTGATAAAAAAAAGTTCTTATTTAGAGAGATGATTCAATCTGTTAGCATTGTTTTTATACAGACGCGTGTTTTGCTTTTTCTCTCATTGGTTTTCTATCAACAGTTTACAGTATTGTGTTTTGAGTGCCCGTTCCCATTTCACTTTTATCAGTCCGATGAATCGGATCCGCAAGGGACGTAATGACTTTTCCAGTGTGATGTCAAATGAATAGGATAATGACACCCAGGCATCGTCTCTTTCTTTATTCATTAATGCAAACGACAGAGCGTTGATCCTGTTCGAATGCATGCACACTTCTGGGAACAAGCAATTATTCTCATCAGTTTTCTTTTTTTAGGCAACGAATTTTGAATTCGAACTGACATTCGCTGGAAGGCTGAAAAATTCTGTAGTTAAGTTAGAATGAAGGTGTGTATTGTTAGAAACCGAAAGAGTCAGTGGTCTAAAAGTGATGCGATGTTTTTTGCTAGTAAATATATGGATGAAGGCGGGAATAATTTATGTTTCTGGACTTAAAATTTATTACATTCTCTTCCACTAAAAATAAATCAGAAATTTCTTAAAATTGTCATTTAGAAATCCGTAGAATCCCTGATATATTGTGTTATTGCATGTTGTCCTGAGAGAAAAGTATGCACCCACACAGCGAAGATGACACCTATTTTGAGACCGTGAATTTCCTTTTTTTTTTTATTACAACATCAGTTAATATCATTACTTGATAGCTTTAAAATGGACAGAATCCAAAAATGAATGCTTGAAATACTGAGCAGAAAATTAAATTATGGTTTCTTGTAGTCAATGATGGCTAGTGACAGAGTTAGGTTTTTGGCGGCTCGAGGCAGTGCATGCTATGATGCCTTTCTTTTAATGATATGATCAGTTTATCCTGCACAGAATTAACTCTGACTATAGAGGTTAGTATATTTCTTAGTTGTGATTATTCTAACTAAGAATCTCTATTAAAAATGTTTGAGCAGGCATTGGCCATAGTTTTTAATAGTTTCCCTTTGATATCATATTCTTTTCTTCAGTTTTTGGTGATTTTTGGCGAATCGAGTGACTATTTTGTTGTAAAAGTAGCGAATTTTAATCGACTGGCCATTTTACTTGAAGGCACAAGTAGCTAAACATTTAACTGAAAGAATTAACAGCAATTTTTTAGAGAAGGGAGTCATATTCACAGCAGAATTTAGTTGTTTTTGTTGTCCGTCCATCTGTTTATGTCTCGGTTCAACGCAGCTAAAGGCAGTTGTCAACAATCCTTGTACTTATACCTAGAAAACCCTTTTATCGAGCGGCTTGTCTGAAAACCTATTACATAGGATTTAATGTGCAAAAGAGAAGCATAACTCGTGTTTAAGTAATAAAGTGCGAGTAAATAAAAAACGTCGGCTTGTTTGCTGGCGCATTTCGGACTAAATTTGGCGCTCAGCTGCTCAAATCGTTGGAAAAAAAAATTACCTCACATGGTCTACGATGTCGCTCGTTCGTGTTGTTTCAGCCGCCTGACTCGCTGTTTTTGTTTGGAGAGGAGAATTTCATTTCGGCCTTGTTTTTCTCACTTTCAAATTAGTGAGGGTCTAATAGGGGAGGATGTTTTGAAAGTGGTCGGATAGTGGAACAATGAGACTCTTTTGGCTCTTGTTTTTCTTGTATAGTAGTTAATTAATAATAATCTATGAGATTATCTTTTAAGTGGTTAATTTTGCTGCTTGCTTCATTTTGTTGTTATTTTTGTTACTTTCAGGTGTTTTCGTTGATTTATACGTTCATATAACTTTTTCGTATGTTTCCTGGTGGGTTTTATCCTTTATATCGCAGTTTGAGCTGTTTTATTATCTAAATTTTGAATAAATATGGATTTTATGAATAAATGGGAAGAATCAGTTACCAAGTTTTCTGAGATTTTCCAAGCTTATAAAAGTGCATTCCTACATTATGGTGAATCGAATTTTACAAATTTGAAATAAAATCCATCGCTTATATTATATAAATCTAAAGATGGTCGAAATAAAAAATAAAAAAAATCCATAACATTGAAAAAAAAAAGTACGTATTAAAAGAAAATTTGCTGCAGTTATATTCATGTTTCTCTTTATTCCTGATTATTGTATAATACATAATCATATTCTGTCAGAAAGGCGGTTTCTGTCCAATGTTATAAAACTAAGCTTTGTTTGAAATGTAAAAGGGTTGTGAGGATGGAAAAAAAATGTTATTTAAAGCTTATTACCTTTCAAATGATGAATATGTGCGTGACAATGGAGGAACTCAGATCAGTGCCCGAATTACTTGCTTCGGCAAAAGATTCAATAGAGCTCTCTAACGTTGAACAGGCGGCCGCCCTGGCCTGGTGGTAAGGTCTCGGCTTCGGACACCAGGATTTCAGGTTCGGGACCCGATTCCACCGCAGAACCATGGTGTAAGCTGACCTGGTGCACGTGAAATCCGTGGGGGCCAAACATCCTTCCACTGGTGTGGCATGGAAGTTTGGAGAGGAGGTTCCAGTTCCGGTGTCGTCCTCATCATCTGACCATGGTTCAAAATTACAAAGGTCAGTCCCAAAATAGCCCTGATGTTGTTTTAAAACGGGATGTTAATATAACTAAACTAAAACTTTGGACAAAAATGCATTTTCCTTCAAATGATTGATTTTTTAGCAAGCGTCAATTTTAAAACATTTACAGGATATTGCGCAACTTTAAGTCAAATTATTATTAAAAAAATAACATCATCGTCACTCTTTAGTGATTTTTTTTAATTCCTCATTGTTTTTAAAAGTTAAAATTGAACTTGATTAAATGCGCTTCAATACATAAAATAAAAAATGCGGGTCTACCCTTTTGATTG
>JAPMOR010015852.1:26291-66758 GCA_026543865.1 Argiope aurantia | reverse complement strand
TGACATGATTAGATATCTGATGAAGGAATGAAAACGGTTTGAATCTCATGGCAACAATGTCATCTACTTTTGAAGAGTACCAAAAAAATTTAATTCCAAAATTCAGAAAAAATTGGAATGGATATTAAATTAGTAACTCCGAAAAGATAATTTTTTTAAATTTTAAGATGACGTAAAAATTATTTTTGTGTTGTAATATTATCAGAAATTATGATGGGAAAACATCAAAATTTTACATAATTTATAATAAATTAAAATTCTGGTTCTAACTTTCAAAACATCTCTCTGAGGGGCACATTCTCAGCTTCCAAGATATATAAATTTCAAATTTGGTAGTTGTAAGTCGAATGGTCCGGCCTGCGGAACATTGCACACATTCATCTTCATTATTAATAGAGATTTTTCTCTATGCAATATATATACAAATAAGTTGATTAGATATATAGTAACAAAGTTCATGGCGTATCTGAAACCTTTTCGAATATTTCTTAGTAAAGATGGCGTTTCCTATTCTTACCACATAAAAATTGGGGATCTTGGGTAATGCCATGAATAACATAAGGAATTTTCAGAATCCCGCATATTGTGACTTTTGTTATAGTGAAGAAAATAAGTATGCCCTTTGACGCTTTTCATTCCACCAAATGAAACCATACTTTGACGTGGAATTATACACAATCATTTGATCTTGTTACACATAATTGTACCAACAAAATCAAATATCAAATTTTATTTATATTATTTATAAAATTTTCATTCATTTCATTATCGCTGGGTTTTCGAGTTATCGCGTGTACACAAACACAAATGTAGAGACCGACAGACAATCAATTTGATGGATTTGATTCAAAATTTGACACAGATCTATACTTAAAATAATAAAACTGCATACCAAATTTTATCTATATAGCTCTTTGAGTTTTATAATTATTGAGTTCCTTTACACTGGACAGAGACACAGATTTTCTCTGAATAGATTTCGTTTAAAATCTACCAGATATCTAAAAATTTGAGGTTGGAAAATAGCATATTAAATTTTATTTGCCTATTTGTAAGCATTTTTTAGTTATTACGTCCACTGATAGCCATGCATAATTTCAAAAAATCTATTTTTTGGACTCAAGGGAGATTTAAAACGTGTAAGTTCATTAAAATCTCGAGTTTGATTTTTTGACAATTACAACACTTTATTCTTGTATGTTTCATATTCGAGAAATTAAAAAGTAAGTTCAGTGTCTCTTTAGTTTATTAACCACTAGAGATATAAAAACAGAAAATCTAAGAGTTATAGAATGCAACTATGATTCTTCTTTATACACGTTATTTTCAACTTTTTAGTGGCCATGACATGTATTATTCATATTTTTTGTTCCCTGTTGTCTGTTTTGGAGCCTACAAAACCAAATGTTCAACTAAAAAAAAATTGCCAAAAAGAAATTTTCTTCAGTTTCTGCTTAAATTGCTACCTCAAAAAAAAAAAATAAGTTTCTATTTTTATTGAATAATTTTAAAACTCAATATGAGAAATTGTAAGTGCATTATAAGCGCATATTTCCTTTTGGAAGCATTTATCAAAGTTTTCTCTTTCAAATATATTTCAAAATATTTTTTTGTCATACTTAAACTATTTTATTTGTTATACGCATCAAAAAACGGAACAATTCAAACATAGTATTTAACGATTTCACTAACAAAGGACTAATACATTTACCACAAAGTTCGCTAATTTCTAATTCCGGAATATAATAGTTGATGAGAAGTGATCATCATCGGAAGCATAATTTTTCCTGGCTCAAGATAGCTGACAGTCAATGAGCGCGGATCATTCCACGTGCAATTGCTGGCAGGTTAAAAAAACTTCTGTAGTTATTTTTATTTTTTCTTGTTCGCTGCTTATCTTACTCTAAAAAAATATCGGATCAGAGCTGCTGAAAAAAAAAAACTATAAAATAAGAAACGAAAACAAGTCTTTTAAAAGTGTAAATTTAATTAACAAATGTAACACAAATATTTCAAACATATTGGTATAGCAACAAGAATAACTGTATCATACTTTTCAATTATTTCAAGCACCTACAAAACTTATTCCGTGTCAAAATTTTACGAATTTTTTGAAACGTAAACTTGAATAGACTTTGAGATACTAAATTCCGTTTTTTTCTAGTGTTAAAACAAATATTCTTCTTTTCTTTTCTTCTATTATCTCGCCTTAAATAAATTTCTAGTATAAAAATTACTGATTGTAGAATGACTGTAATCTTATAAATCTTATTAATAACTAGCCGCCTTTGGCGGCCAGCCGGTTCGCCAATCTTAATGTTCGTTTAAATTTTAATAATTAAATATTTTACGCAATTCCTACTTTAATAGATTCTTCATCAAAATATTTTCAAACTTCACATTTCGATAGTCATATTTTATAATATTATAAAGGCCTTCATAATATTATAAAGGCCTTCACTCATAATATTATAAAGGCCTTCAGTCATAACGTAATATGTATCTCTCTAATTTTCTGTTAGCTCCCGTAGAATTTATGCTTTAAATTAAAGTGGAAAGAATGAATCTGCGATTAATATAATAATATTTTTTACTGAAATAGAGCATTTTTTTTATAATATGATTACTGATAACAGAGTCACTGAGCGTTTAAACTTTATGGGCACTAAAGAATATCTTTCTTAATTTATGTAATATCCCAAGAATTTGTCAACAAAATTTTCTCAGATTCATCATGAACAGATCGATTCATTAACAATGTTTGATTTTAAATGCATCAAACACTAAGAAAATAAAATGAATCGTTTAAAATAATCGGTCGAAAACAGATTTAAAAAACTACTTAAAAAACGATGTACTTAAAACTATAAGCATATACAAAAAATATATAACTAACATAAATACAATTTAATTACAAAAGCATGCAACTAACGTAAAAATAATTTAAATCAAGAATCATCCGTTGATAATATTGTCAACAATCAGAACACAATGCGCATGCGTGAATTTTCAACGCCAGTTACGGTAACGCAAATGCGTGAATTTTTCTACGCCAGTGGGGGTAACGCTATGCAGATTAGATATTTTTAATTTCCTTTATTCTGTGTTATTCTAATTCAAAAGTACTTCAGAATGTATCTGAAAGATGGATTAATTACCAATGTTTCATTTTAAATGCATCAAACATTAAGAAAATA
Source organism: Argiope aurantia (assembly GCA_026543865.1). Lineage (NCBI taxonomy): Eukaryota > Metazoa > Arthropoda > Arachnida > Araneae > Araneidae > Argiope > Argiope aurantia. The sequence goes on along the minus strand of JAPMOR010015852.1, from coordinate 63,561 downwards.
AACAGAATCGTTTGAAATAATCGGCCGAAAAATGTTAACCCTAACCTCATTACTGTTTGGGGAAAAAACTGAAGCCTTACGCATTTGGCGGTGGGGAAAATGGAAGATATTTTGGCGGGAAAGTTAGTTTTTAATTAATAATTAAAATTCTAATTAAAAATTTAAACAAAGGGATCCCAGGTTCACATTCCCTACCTCTAAGGTATACATGTACCAAATTTGGTAGCTGTAGGTCAAATGACCTGGCCTGTAGAGCGCCAACACACACACATTGAGCTTTATTTATAAGTATAGAATATAGATTAAAGAAAGGGCTCTCCTCGAAATTTTCTCGCATATTCCATAATAGGGGTGTTATATCACCTCTTACTAGAGCATAACATTCTTGAATCTTGAGCAAGGCTACGAAATTCACGATTCGGTACATGTGTGTTTTGTGCGTAGTATAGAGAAAGAAACTGAATAGGCATTGTAGATTTTTTTCCAACGAATGCAACTCAATTTGGCTCAATTATAGATTTTTGATAAGTAAATTCCATACAGATTTCATTTGTTTAAGTCATTACGTTTCCATGCATCTGTACAAACCTGCAGATGATTTACCTTTGATAAATTTGATTCAAAATTTGATAAAGATCTGTAGTGTAAGTGCTGAAACCGTGTACACAATTTTACCCATCCAGCTTGTTTTTATTTTATACTAGCCGCCTTTGGCGAACAGCCGGTTCGCCAGTATTACCGCTCGCTACAATTTTCAATTAAATATTTTAAGTAACTGATTTCTAAATATATTCTCAAATAAAACATTTTTAATCTTCAAATTTTGATAGTCATATCAAACTTATACTAACATCCTAAGTATGTTCGGGAAGGCCATATACGAAATTTCTTCTGTCTAGATTAAAGAAATTTTTGAGTTTTCGTGCTCACAAACAGACAGACAGACAAAAAATACCTGAAAATATGTTTCTTGGATACAGGGCAATCTGAAATATGAAAATTCATTTGAAATCTGGGGTTCGAATTTTTTTCTAGGAAAATATTTTATATATTTCGCATACAAAAAAAAGTGAAAAGAATAGAGTCACTCATTAAATGCTGAATCAAACGATAAATATTTATTTTCAAGTCCGACTAGGCTCAAATCTCCTTATCCAGTGGTGTTTAACCAACTTTAGCCAAAGAAGGCTTATAATGTGCTTCATTTTTGCATAAAGCGTATAATTTATGACGCATTCAATGAATGAAGGAGCGGAATGTTCATTTAAGATTAGGGATAAATGTTTGACCATTAAGGTATGTTTATGGTTATCTAAGCGACTCATTTAGGGCGGATTCAATGAGTGAAAGGGTAGAATTAGATGTTAATTTCAGATTAAGGATAATTATTTCATCGTACAAGGTGTCTATGATTATTTGAGCGGATATTTTAGTATGGATTACTGAATAAAAAAGCCTAATAAGATCTACAGTAAGATTAGGAATAGTTTTTTTATCATATAAATTGTCTTTATGGTTATCAAACTACAGCCCAGAGTTGCAAAGTGCGCTCTAAATTAGCTCTCATGTTACTTCGAAATGGTAAGTTAATGTAAATCAAATTTATTCTTTATAATATAGTTGTTAATATTTTGAAGACTTGTATATTTGGCCCATTGATTTACGAATTTCTTTAACTCTTAATTAGATGAAGCACCTATTGGGAACCAGAAATGCTTACCTGTGTTATTTCAATCCATATGAAAACGTAAATAATGTTTGAGATGTCTACGGGTATCCAAACATGTGTCTTTTACATTATTATTACACTGATTTGTTTACAACCTTACATATAAAAATGCCTATATTTCAAAACAAAAAATTGAGACATAATCGAATGAGAAAGAGTTAAATTTTGAAAAATAAATTTAGATGTAATTTGAATCATATTTTTTTCGTATATTTACGGTGTAAGTAATTTCTTCCGTTTTGAAACATGCAGATTCACTGAGAATTCACCATATTTCTATTGAGTTCTATTCAGTATTAAATATCTTAATCTGAGAGATTCTAATATCTATCGCGTGCTGCAGGAAAAGTCTCAGAAATCTTAGAACACTAAGTGTTGACGTTCATTTTGCTGAGACACGAGTAAGCAAGAAACACAAACAAACATTTCCTCTAATGCTTTATCTATAAATAGCTTGTAGATTATTACGCAAACGAACATCAAATTATGCATATGCGTTATAAATCATACTGAGTGCCTTGGAAGAGCTCCATTAAATAAATGAATGTGGCCACAGAATGATGCGTGGTAGTTGAGGCACAACTACTGTTCCATAATTTTCACACGCACGTCATCGAATGATGTTTTCCTGAGCATTATTACTTATTTAACGGATGGAGGAAAATTATTTACAGTTTCAGGGCTTTTTGATTTTCTGCATCATTGCGATGCAGGAATCATCAAAAGATCGTCAGTGCGTTTCAGAAGCTGGAAAATAACTTCCGTTTTTGTATCAGAAATGTTGCATCGGAATGATTTTTTTTCTCTCAATCTGAAGCAATCAAAATAGTTTATAGTTTACTGAAATTAAGAACTGATATCTAAATATATCTGTATTAGACAAGCAGTGGGGATGATATCATTATTTCAAAGGAAATCGGTTCTAGTTTGTAATTAAAATCCAATCATTGCCGAAAGGATTTTGGATTCTTTATTGTAAGCCATACTTCTGTGGCTTGTCACTCGAAGTAGAATGCATTACAATTTGTTTCACTAGAGATAACTTAAAATCCAATCATTGCCGAAAGGATTTTGGATTCTTTATTGTAAGCCATACTTCTGTGGCTTGTCACTCGAAGTAGAATGCATTACAATTTGTTTCACTAGAGATAACTTAAAATATAATCATTAATTATGATAAAAGAATGAAGAAATAGAGATTTTTGTATTATTTTGTGAAATAACCCTATCTCAATACGATTTTTGGGTAGATTTCTTAATAATTCATAATAAAACGAAATATGGAAAAAAATCTTATTTATAAACATGCCAAAACACACTATCTCTATATACGTAATGATATTTCTCATTCTAATTTAAATCTTATTTAATTTCTTAATTTCTAATTTAAAGAAGCCCTTATTATTTTATTTTAAATGCTTTAAACTTTCTAAAGAACCTTGAACGATTGATAGTAAAACTGAAATTTCATTGGAAAATTAGAATTTTTAAATTGCTGATAGTGTAAATTTTTTAGGAATATTTTCTCCGAAGAATCTGTGGAAAAATGACAAAATATTGGTTTATATCTCACAGCTTAAAGCGACTTGAATATCTCTTTTAATTGACTGTAAGAGTTTTTTTTTTATCTCCGCTTGAGGCGCCTGATTTATGCTTGCTATATCCTTGTATTATATGATCAACTGCTTATTATATGATATGCTTGTATTATATGACTTAAGCTTATATTTTTTAATCACTTTGAAACAAATGAAAGCTGATAAAAAGATTTTCATTAAAAGAAAACAGAAAATTTTAAAAAATACAGTTTTAGCAACATTAAATTTAATGTTCTTAATTATTATTAATAATAATAATTTAGCAAATTTTGTGTGGTCATAAATTTGATATAATTTAAATAATGAAATTTTGAATTTTAAGATTCTTTTGTTTATTTGCTCCAAAGAGTTGTTGAAGAAAGACGCAAAATGTTTGGGTTAATTTCTAATTTATTGAATATTTATTTGATTCCTGAGCTTTGAAAAGTTGATAATATTCTTTCTTTTATCTCAAGAATAAGAGTGCAAAGTTTGGTTGAAATAGGCCCAGTCCTTCAGGAGTAAATGGAAACATATATACATAGCTGCAATGAATTTTATTTATATTGAGTTTAATAACTAAGAAAAAATCTTTGCTAACATTTGAAATGTCTTGTTTAAATCTTTGGCCAACGGTTTTGCTTCATTTCCTAATTAGATGACACATCCTATTTGAGACTTTAATTATTGTTTAAATTCTTTTAATAATATAAGGATATACGAGATATTGTAGTGTTTTCAAGTGATTTTTGCATTTTAAATTACTTGGTACTTTCTCTTAATAGCATATTCAATATTAAAAATTCAGAAATTCAATACGTGAGTCAGACTCATCATTATATGCGAAGAAGTCAGTCTTATGTTTCGTTAATCCTCTCTGAAGGCTTAAAAATAATTAATTTCACAAATCAATTTTGTATTATGAATAACAACTTTTGACTGGCCCTTTTTTTGTGGTTTGACACATTCTGCTTCCAAGTCAGAAATGACAGTGATCCGATTCCTTTTGATGTTCTTAAGTTGATTCTCTGCGATGTGCCTCTCTTGATTTGATTCTAGAATATCTTTCAAAATTAAACCCAGTTTCAGACCTAAAACAAGTCCACTGCACTAGAGTTTGAGATCTGCACAAACGAATGCTTTTTTAGCGATCCTGCCCAGAAATTCAGATCACTAACCGTTCCAGAAACAGGACAAAAATGTTCTAAAGTTGTCAGAATAACCTCTCATCGAAGACGCTGTTGAAACAGCATGCGTTTGTGCAAGATTGTCTTCTCGTCTCGCCTTTGCTTCCTGCGGACATCCGCGCCTTAAAAAAGGCACCCCTGTCTGACGCTGATAACGCGGCAGCCTTCACAAAATAGGACTCTCGGACGCAACAGAGCAATCTATTCTGGGGCACAAAAATCTCGATTAACTTAAACTTTGCGTAGAGAGGTCATGCAGCTCTAGATTTGATATCTTTATTATTGATTCCTTACGATTTAAGAATTTCGTTTCAATCTATAGTGACATGCAGATTAACTGTCAAATGAATAAAGATGATGCAATAAAATGAGTATTTGCATTATTATTGTTTATCCGTTTAGAAGGAATGGATTTGGTAAGGATTATGCTTAAGTGCCATCTGCTAATATAAGGTGCTCTTTGTCAAATTAACCCTTTGCACTCGAATGGGGCCTCTCAGTCACCATTCAAGACGGTGCATCATTTTGTCATTTTATTTATTTAATTTTCATTGTTAATGAAACAGAATGTTTAAAAAATATATATTCGTTTTTCAGGGAAACTCAACTTAAAACAGTTGCATGTATTTATTTTTGGTGTAATAAACAGGTCCATGAATAAAGTGAATAATTATGAATCGAATTATCTTCCTGAGGGCAAAGATTTAATAGAAAATATCTTCAGCTGTATTACTCTTTGAATAGTAAACGCGGAGTTCAAATACTGAGTGGAATCTCTAGTAAATAAAAAAACCCTGAAAAATAAATGACATTTTTTCAAACAATTTTTAATAAATATTACAAAAACATATTATATTATTAACTTTAAAGTAACACATATCTTGTAACATATTAATATTAATAAAATAAGGAAATATTAATGTAAATTCATCTCAGGTATTTATTTATTACTTACTTTAATCTCCGAAAATTTCTTTCAACAAATTTAAGTCTTAACATAATTATTTTGAATGGAAAACAACGTTAAGTTCGACACTTTTTCTAATGTCTCTTTGATCCTCAATAATTTTTAAGCTTTGAAAAATTCCATCTGGGTTCAACGATGGTAACCGGAACTTTTAATAAAAATCTTAAAATAGCATTTAAATTGGTCTATAATTCACATCTACACATAAAATAGCCTGGTTTGGAACTTCACTGCCCATGGTTTGGTTTAATTATATTAACGTCCCGTTTGAAACAACACTAGGGCTATTTTGGGACGGACCTCGTAATTTTGAACCGCGGTCAGATGACGAGGACGACACCTGAGCTGGCACCCCCCTCTCCACACACTGCCCATGGAATACTAGAACAAACACCAGTCGACCTCAGTTGGAGAGACTATTGCACCTCATTTATTACAATATTTAAAATGAAAATTATAGAAGCTTATGTAGGGTATCTTATAGTTTCTTCTTTTTTTTTATGTTCGATTATTTGATAATTTTTAGTCGTATGCTTGACGTTATGAAAAATGCATATTTAAAGAAAGTAACATTAAAGTGATGTGGCCTTCTAATCTACTCCATTGCAGCAAATACATTAGTTTCTGACAAATACGATATATTTCCTTCTGAAATTCATTTTCAATTACTATATGAGTTGCTGTTTTAAGGCCTATTAGTATTTTTATTATTGAACAAATTATACTTTGTATTAGATTTTAAATAGGGAGAAAATATTAATTGAAAAAAAAATCAGTGAAAATTTCTAATTCTTTTCATAAATTTAGGAAAATAACTTAGAAAAGGTAAATGGCGAATGGTAAATTTTATCTCATTTCTGTAGTTAAATTTGGTTTTATAAAGCGGAAATAACTCCCCTCTTCCAAACTCCAGCGCAGAATGCCGATGTCTCTTTTGACTTTCCATCATTACATTGCGCGGTCTTATTGTTTCTTTGATTTGCAAGTAATATATGAAACAGCCAATGTGTCCGACTTTTTCGTATATTTGATTCTCGACGAAAAAAATTTGCATACGGTCCTCATACCAAATTTGTATATTTCAATAAAATTTTGGTCAAATTCCGCTCAGAGAAAATCTCGTCACACCTTTCAAATTTTGAGCCGAATCCAACGAGGGATTGACCGCCTGTTGATCTGTAATTTCGGAAATCAATAAACGTGAAACCCAAAGGCGCAATATCAAATCTGGCATGAGATTTTGTGACAACAATTGTAGTATTGCGTCAAATTTTTGTTTCAATCGGCTGAGAAAAGCCCGTCGAAAACACAAATTATAATTTCTGATACTATTAACCAGAGATTAATCGCCAAGTAATATGCCAAGGATTATACGATAGAATCAGAAAAAATGCTATTATTCACGCCAAATGTTAATATTTCATAAACATTGTAAGCCAATGCCCATTTTTCTGGGATAGCATCTTTTTTAGAGAATATACGAAAATTATGGAAACAACTCCCTCTCGTTTAATCATTGTTGGAAGAATTCTAAGTAGTATATATGTTTAACAATTTCTAAAAGTTAAATGTATGTAACGAAAAGAACTTTCCGATCCTCGCTGGGTTTTCGTTTTTCATACCGATAAAATATACCCAGAAACCTTGATGACTGCATTTGCTAATCTATCCTTTTAATTATATCTTAAACAAGACGCGGGACATCAAGGCTTGTTTTCATTTTATCATAAACAATCTTCATACGAAAAAAAAAGGAATGATAAGTTTCCTTTCAGATAAAGCTAAGAATGTCAATCATTGTGTCAGAACTCCATCAAGTATCCTCCATTATCTTAATGAACTTACGGGAAGGCAATTTCTTAACTTTCCGTTGAAAAAGAAAAGGAAAGAAAAGTCATGCTTTCTTCCTTTTCAAATAAAGCAATTTTTGGAATTACATAATTGTATTTCCTGATAAATAAGTACGTGAGCTCATTACACTAAAAATTATGGAATACACTTCAGAAATCCGAAAAACAAAATTACATTTTATTTTTATCATGATTACAAATATAAACTGAAATAATAGAAACTGTGTTTTATTATTCATATTTATTATAAGTGCATGTTGTTTTTGTAAAATTCTCAGCAGTTTATTTTCTTCTTGCTTATAAATATTGAAATATTTATGTATATACAATTCATCATATGCTGAGATATGCCGGATTTTAAACTTTCTTTTATTTAAGAAAGTAGCTTTTTCTTATTATTTGCCGGCAAAATCAGGCAATTTAATTTACAACTGCTTTATATTTTCATAATAAATAGAAGGAACATTTTAAAATGACAAATTCTATTAATTTTATCCAAAAAAAATTCTATAAATTAAATATTCATATAGTGTATAGTATTTATTAATATAAACTAAATTATTTTGGAAAATTGTCAGAAAATACATGTAATTTTTTTGGTATATTTAACTAAACCTTATTAAAAAAAACTAATATTTAATCTTTCATTTTAATATGACATTGTTTTTAGTTTATAAAGAGTCAAATCTTATTAATAACTTAATACTAACCTTTTTCATATCATTAAGTGCAAAAATATGCAAACAACAAGCATAATAAAATTAGTCTTTCGTTTTCATTTTTCTTTCTTAAATCATTTTTTTACATGATATACTAAGCAAAAAGAAAGAAATTTGAATCTCATTTCCAAAGATTTCTAGAATAATAGTTTTGGTTAGAATTCTAATATAAAAGTTTTTTTTTTGCTTCTTTCGGTTATTTTGTTTTCGCAAGTTTGATTGCAACAAAACAATTATAATTACGAAAATACGAAGGAATGCTAGCATAAAAGTCATTATGTTAAAAAGAACTATTTATTTTATCATTTACGTTTTTATAACAATATTTTGCCATCGCTTCTAAAACAAATTAACAAATTAATGCATATTTTTCAAGGGTCATGCCACTAAAAATTATTTCTTTTTAGCATTTATATTTTATTTTATTATTTTGCTGTCGTTTCGAAATTGTTTACAATTTCACAAAATTATATCCGAGATAGATAATAATATAAAATCCAAGAGGCTTTAATTAAATTTGAAACAGAAACAGAAAGCTAATTTTAAAAATTAAATAGCTTCGGAATGCAAATTTGCTTAATTTTGGAATTAAAAGTTATGCACACTTTGAAACTTATAATTATAAAAAGCTAAATACTTTACGATTAATTCCTAAATGTATTGTTTCATTTTCATCCGAAATCAACAATTGTGGCATCCAGATAAATTTAACAATGCTCATGTGTGTATTCATTTATGTATTGAGTTATTATTCTATTTCTTGCTTTTAATCATACTATATTTAATTTCACGTATGCGCAGTATATATAAAAATTAATACTTTAATCTTCAAAAATTAGATTTTTAGATTGTTTATGAATTTAGTCATAGTCATATTAGATCTATTGCATAATAATCAGGGAATTGCATAATAATCAAAAAATAATAATCAGGGAATTATGCATGTGTTTGTGAACTCGATAACTCAAACAAAACTAGCCAGGTAGATGAAATGGTTCTAGCACCTAAATCATAGATTTATATTGAATTTTTTAAAATCATAGCTACATAAATCGATTTCAGTATTTACGAAGAATATACGAAAGTGAATTTAAAAAATAAATTTCAAGCTTCAACTTTTAACTAAAATTTATCAAAATTACATTTATTTAATTAAAATTCCTTTATTTTATTAATTTCAAATTATTCAGACATTATTCACTGACAATCATAAATATACAATTTGCAAAGGTGAAATACCTTAATTTTTAATACTTTTTAATGATTTTGCTACTTCACGTTTGTAATTAGATTCTAAATTCTGAAATTTTAATTATTTAAAAAATTCATATAGAATGCAATTTAAATTATCACAATTTTTTAAATTGCTATTGTATTCCATTTAATAATTTTATTTCTTCACTCTCCCCCCCCCCGTAACAAAATGATGAGCCATTTTCAACATTTATTTGTTTTGACTTTATGAAAATATTTTTGGTCACTGTTACCAAGAGTATAAATATCTAATTAAAATTCCTTATTTATTATTAGTTTAGTATCATCTCTTATTATCTTAGGAATATAAATTGTCTGTTATCATTTCCTACCTAATGAACATTTTTTAAAATTATCTCAGATTTGTTGCTTTTTTGGATAATTTACAGTAAAAATTTTGATAATAACACTGACTTTAATCTGATTAATTTTTATTCTATTTAATTTTCTTTCGAAGATCTCATGCGATTCCTTTTAAAGTAAATTTAATCTCTCAAGGATTTTTTTATTACCTTTTTAAAAAGTAATAAAAAATAAATGCTATGATTTGTGTATATTTTCTCTTGTCTCTAATTATTTAGCTTTCATCTTTTGAGATGTTTAGAAATAGATATTTTCTAGATCTGGTACTAGATGGCGCTACATAGGCAAAGTTAGAAAAAAATATGTCACCAATTAGGCGCTGCTTTTGAAAATTGCACATTTAAAGTTTTTACAAATAGCTGAACATTATGCGAGTTAATCTTTGTTTAGAAAGATGTTCCTTAATTTTCGCATTTTATTTTCCCTTTTTGAAGAATTTTTTAAGGGTTAATGAAAATAATTTTTTGCCTCAAATTATCTGGGTCTCTTCCAATTTTTGTTTCTCTGTGCCAGATTGGAGAAAAAAAAAATCCACCAGAATTGCCTTTATTTCGAGCAAAATATAATGATTTTTTTGCTTTGTGTTCTTTTTAAGTAAACTGGTGATATTACAACTTTTTATGAAATAATATTGATTAGATATTCAAAAATTCACAATTTTTATATATATAAACAACTTTTACATATATATATGATTAAATATAGTTTACCCAATTTCAAAAATAAAGGTAGTTACATATTGTTTCTCATTTGACTTATTGATCTTTGCATAGATTTAGGCTAATATGTTTGTTAAAGAGGACTATCTGCTGGGACAGAAAATTAACATTTGGAAAATTTGGATATGGTTGACTTATTTCTGAAAAACAGATAGGTTAATATTAATCACTAACCTCCAAATTCCTATTTTGATCAATTTTAAGAAAATAATTTTGATTTATTTGAAGAAATTAATTTTATATATTTAGGAAACACTTCCAAAATAAAGATTTTGATAAGCTTTTAATAAGCTCTCTCCCTCTTCTTCTTTGATAAGCATAGATGAGATCTTTTTGCAAAATATATTATAAGAATAAAATGTTTAATGTTACATTTTTTTTTGTTGAGAAACAGTTGCTGTACTTAAGGTATTTTGCCACGATTTGCCATTTAATCAATTTTCATTTCGATTCCTAATTAGCACACGATGCTCTACAATGTTGTGGGGTATTCAGAATATCGAACAAGATCATAGAAATATCTTGTCCGATATTATTAGATTAATATTTTAAGCTAATATGAACTCATATTTTTAACACCTGAAGCTAAACTGGAATAACTTCTGATAATTTCTGAAATTTAAAAATTTATTCTTTTTTTAGATACTTGTAAATAAAGGATTTTCAGGGGGAACGAATGAAACAGAAATAATAATTTCGGAAGTTAGCGTGCAACAAATGCTCATTAACATATCCTATACCAAGAACAAATTAACGATATTTTTTTCTGGTTTGTAAATGTGAAGTTCATTGAACAAACTTTACTGTGCAGAGTAATGAATGTTCACTGCTTGAAATGGTTAAATTTCTGTTGAGTCATTTGAATGTAAGTACCATCTGAAGTTCAATGTTACTTTAAAAGTCACGAATCTGTAAAAATATTTGACATCATCTAGAAGAAACCATAATACATTACATTCCTCTTCACATTCATCGTGAGAGCATGAATTAATCGCAGTGCCTATAGTGTTAAGAAATACAAGTTTTATGTAAATTAGAAACGTAATGAAATGCTTTATGTAAATAAGAAAATTAATTCTCTTTTCAGTCTGTACTAGAAATCACGTCTAATAATGCCGTCATTGCCAAACATGCAAATCACGTCTCCAACAACGTGGGTCCGACAGACATTACCGGACCCCTGGTCCCTCCGACCACCAAGAAGCAGGGCGTCTCGGGCGAGAGTGCAACGCACCCTTCGTCGAAAGGAGGAAGCGATTACAAGTTGGAAAGGCATGAAAAAGATTTCAGGTGAGAAGTCTTATGAAAAAGGAATTAAGCTCATTATTTTGCCAAGAACAAATATTACTTTCTTCAATTTTTTAAATGTCTATGATGAGTTATTTCATACCTCCTGATTTCAGTTGCTATCCTTTAACCCTTTGCATTCTAATGCTCTGTCTGATTTGCCATTTTATTGCATATGTGCTCCAATGGCTCATGAATTTCAAATTGCCTTTTCGATGATTTATTCCTAAAAGCGACATAAAACTATACACATTATGTACAGTAGATTTTCTTTGGAATAAATTATTAAGCTACTCGGGCTTTTTCTATCCGTACGTACTGTTTTCTATCTCACAAGTAAAGTAAGGATTACATCAAATTTAAGACGACACGAAAGAGGAAGTAAAGTAAGGTAATGCATCGTTTACACATTATTGTCAAGTAATGATTATTATAAAAATCGTATAATAGAAAAAAATCACACATTAATTTTTAAAACTTATAAAAAGCCTTTAACCCGTAACTGCAGACGAGAGTCAAAATGACTCCGCGTTGTTCATTAGCTCTGATTATCACATGGTATTTTGTCCTTGAATATAATCATCTCCTCAGTACCTTCCAGTTGTTCTTTCAGAATTATGTTGCCAAAAGTCTGAAGTATGAACACGTGTGTATAATCCAGTTATTCTTTTTCAAAGTTTCCATTGCTCTTTGTGGAGTCATTGACTCCATGTCTCTGAAACTGCTCTTAATTTGAATAATGCAAAAAGAATAAAGAAATATCCTTAAAATAATATTTTTAAATATTGTGTTCTTCATTTTTATTTGTTAAACTCTAACAGTTATTAACACTAGTGTAAATTCTGTGTAAATTCCGTAATATCTAAACATGAAAAGATTGTAACATAATATTAAAAGATCTAAACATAATACTTAATCATTAAAAGATTGTTTAGTTTTTCTTATACCATCTTTCCAACATTTAATATTATAACGTTTAATATTATTATTATAATATTATTATTATAATTTTTAATATTATTATTTTTGGTTACTACATGATTTGCAGGGCGTATTGGATTTCCAAAATAAATTACAATGCTGTTTTCAAAAGAAAAAAATATATAAACAATGGAGTCATTTTGACACCATGCCTCTGGCGCGTGAGGAAATTTATGTCTCCAGTTATGGGTTAAATATATTTTTAACTGCCTTAGCGCTAAACGTAATCCTTATATTTATACATATACAAGGTGGTTATAAAGTATCTCTACTAAGACCTATTTACAGCCCGTTTTGGTTGACGCACTTCATCGAAGTTTGGTTTATGCGTTATATGAGTCACGGAGGAAAGAAAACTGCAATGAAATAATAGTTCAGATATTTATCAATAGATGGCGCTTTTTATACATCAGAAAGTTGTTATGCAAATTAGAAACGTTTAAAAATTCTAGTAACTGCACTTGTAACCAGTATTAATGTATGCTTACCTTGTATGGGGTTATGCTACCAAACTAATCTTAAGGCATTAGAAACGCAACATCACGTTATCAAAAATATTTATAAAGTAATTCAATCAAGCCGATCAGGTACATATATAAAGCCCTAGTCTACCATCAGCTTAAAAAAATTATCCAAAAACTTATTACTAAACTCTTATTTTAAATTCAAACTCAGTAAAACCACAGTTTTTGTTAATTTCTTGGCATCCTTCACTTGCCCTGCCTTCCCTTTCTATAGCTATCTCGCCCTCTAACGACAACAACGTGAAGTTATGGCCGATCTCAGCGTAAGTCCAAGTAGTCATAATAGTTTGGCCACTCAGTGTATAATCTCATTACTGGGGATAAATCTCTTTCAGAGCTAAGCCTCCCATGAATCCATTCTTAGCCACCTAAAACCCTTCTTCACCATGCCTTTAGAAAAAAAATATCGAGCTATACTGACCAAGTTGCTTTATCAGAACTTCAGTAACGGTTTAGCTGCACTGAGGGAATATCGAAGAATAAATTAAATAAGATGATTTCAATATTTGAAGGGATAAATGTCTTAAGTATTCTGTCAGGAAGAGGTCAAATGAAAGCATTTAAGAAGTCACTATAGCTGTATATAAAAAAGATTCAGTTCACAATTAATTTCGGCAAATGCTCGCGTGGTGTAATCTGATCTGATATTTATTTTTAAATGCTGTTCATATCAGGGTCACAAGGTGCAAAATCTGTACCCTCAAGACCAGAAACAACGCACTTATTTTGCTCACCGGTTTCTAGCCAGAATCTCTGTAGACAGTGCATGACTTTGGAACATTTTGTGGTAATAGGAGACTCATTTGACTCTAAATAGAGCAATATTATCCAGAACTGGAGCACTGCGCACCCTAAAATTGCACGCAAACAGCTTTTGCTTCCCGATTGCATTACAGTATAGTGTGTTGTTACAGTTGATTTCATTTTTGGCCATTTTTCCTTACAAAAGAACATTCTTTAAGTGCCAAAAAATTGTTCCATCACGGGTGCCTGTTGCTACAAACTTCTACGGCAATAAATCTTACCTTACCAGAACGCTGCCTTACCAGAACGCGAATATTTAGGGACTACATGCAAGATGGTGCAACATCCCATATTGCCCGACGAAGTGAAGAACTGTTTTGTTCCCATTTTGGTGGTGATGGGGTAATTTTGAAACATTTTTTTAATTGCTTGACTCTCTCGTTCTCCAGTCTTGAATCCCCGTGATCTCCGGCTGTGGGAAAAAGTTCGTACTTTTGATAAAGTATACGAACTCTGTTCGAATTCAAAGAAAGAATAATCCATTATATTGTTGTAATTCCTCAAGAAACACTTTGTGCTGCTGTAGAACACGCTTTGAACATTGATTGACGCAAATGGAATGCACATCGAGCAAACAAAATGATTAAATACAGTTTTGTGCTTCTTTTTTTTTTTTGCACTATATTTGCACCATGCGGTAGAATTTCGAATTATTTATTTTTATTACGTATTTATTTTTCCCTCAGTCCAAATAACATATACGCCCAACAACATAAAATCTAACAAAATACTCCTACCAAAAGGTCTCTACATGAGTCTGAGTAGGGTCCCTTTCATTATAATAACCCTTTATTATTATTATGCATCTTATTAATTTTCAGAATGCGAAGAATACCTGTAAAGTTCACAAAAGGTTAAAAATCACTTTGAACACATAATTTGATTTTAAAAATCCAATTATTTATAATTGAGATAGCAATGTACCAATGTCTGATATTAAAACAATGAAATATTTAATACCTTTCCCAAATATAGAGCTTGTGGGTTGTGTATATTCGTTTTAAGTTTATATTAATATAAATAGTGTATCAACTTTGTCGCAACTCAAATATAAAAATTTATCAGTCTTTATTTGAAATTTATTTTATCAAATTCATTTCAATGAAATGCATTCTAGGACTGCATTGCAATTTAATCGTTTAAATGATTCGTTCAAGATGAGTTATTTTTAGATTTTAACATAAGTTAAAGTGAAATTATTTTTTATACTGTTTTCATTTTTCAGGACATAGTATTAACAATATAAAAATGGAATAAAATGCGAAATCAAAAATAAATTCTACAAATGTTATGAAATTAATTCACCACATTTTACTCTTAAGTTTACCAAAACTCTAAACCATTAATAACTAAAACCTTAGCAATTATTGCCTAGTTTAAGAAATTAATTTGAAAATTATATTTAAATATTACATTAATTATTTTTTTCTGATTTATTTAAAACATCATAAAAGATGTCTTTTTATTTTATTAGAATGCTACCTAGGTATCTTTGAGTACCGTAAAAAGAATATTAGGATAGAAAGAACAGCTGCATTCTTTAAATAATTTCCAAGGGCAATGGCTTCCGGAAAGGGCTGAAAACGAAATTTATCTGTTATTCTCAGTCGAAAAGAGAGAAAAAAAAAGTCGTTTGACGACAGGAGACAAACACTGAGATTCCCTACTACTGTAAACAGAGACTTCCGTAAAAGCTTTCAAAATTATTGTAGTTTGTTCGGGCTTTTCCGAACGTTTCGATCAATTGCTCTTTGGCACGTCACTATTCAGTAAGTTTTACCTTTTTTCCCACAAAATTTCCAGTTTTGATGAATACTGGTTTTTTTTATTATTTTTTATAAATAATGAAGCAACTTTTCAATTTGCTGAGAAATATGCATTTGTTAGTAAATAAAAATATTTCAATTGAAATATAAAATTACACTATAGCGTGATTTTTTAAACTCTGTCCCGAAATCTCAAGTTAACCACTTCAAGTCCCGAACTTCAAGTTAATCACCACTTGGAGAAGCCCAAATGTTTCAATGCATTGGCGTCTAAGCTTAAAAGTACATTTGCATGTAGTAGTTATTGTATCATTGATTTGAACTCTTGTCTTAAAAAAAAAAAAAAAAAAAAAAGGTAAATCCAATTTCAGATCAGTGGCAACCAGGTAGCGCCTGACTCGACTGACAACTCTTAATATGAAATTCAATACTTTCTATGTAGATTTCTATTATTATAGCAATATAATAAATCTAGCATAACAGATAGTATACTATGTATCACTTAACAGAGCATATCCATATAGTATATAGAGTACTAATGGCAAGGTGCTTCAAGCGAAAATTAACATCTCTATGTCAAATTAACAATTGCATTTATTGTATACAATACTGAAAGTTTGCATAGGTATTATCAAAAGTTTTGGAGAAAATATGAAATGGCGGCACAAGCAAAGGTGTGTCTCTTCAGCTCCCATTTTATTTATTAAATTTAATAAGTAGCGTCGGCACCCCCTAAGAATATGGAGCCCTGATAGTTACACCACTCAGAATAAGGTTATGGTTAGAAATAATGGCGGGAAATCTTAACAAAGCAATATGTCAAGTGACATCGCTGTATTAACATTGGTGTTCTCTGATTCATCTGAGGAGTATGATATACGTAATCGTAGACTGTTTTACCCAAATGATCCTTACTCCAACAACTCCTAAAATCGGCAAATCGATGACGCTTGATGCATTATCATATCAAAATTGCAGATCTTTGTCACTGCAGCCCTGTTCTTCCACTTGTTGAAGCTCGCAATGAATGCACTAATTTTGCTAAATACTTTGCAGGTGGAAACAACTGATCAAGGATGCAATTCTGGGGAACGACTTTCTGCAGCATTTGGTCACCTCCTGCCAGGTGAAGGAAATTGTGGACTGCATGTACTCGAAAAAGGTACCCGCAGGTTCCCTCGTCATTCGGGAAGGAGAACCCGGAAGGCACCTTTACGTCTCTGCAGGTAGGAGGTTCTAAGAAGAAAGTCGAATAATTTCTGAACAAATGCATTATCATAAAATAAATTTGTGTTGGTTGTTTTTGCACCCTTTTGTTTAATTCTACATGTTTCAGGTTTGAAAAATGACATTTGTATTCAGTTTTGCATTTACTTCCTGATTGCTTAGAAGTTTGAATTTTTTTTAAATAATTGCAAGTTCTGATGAAAATAGTGTTTTGTGATATTTTTGGAACAAAATTAACATTCAATTTTTGTTTAATTAAAATTTTCATTCCATTTCAGTGATGACAATTAGTAACAAATTTCAGAAAAGTTGATTTTTGAATTCCACTTTTTACAAAATAATGGATTATAAAATGTTTTAAAATTAAAAAAAATGTAAACTTGAAAACAATTGTGCGTTATTAGAATAGTAAAAAAAAAATAACTTTTTTAAACAAAAGGGTGGATATCGAAATAAAATCATAAAAGAGAGAAGTGTTGAAAACATTGTAATTAAGTAGACTAGTAAGGAATGTCAAAAAAGAAAAAAAAATATTAAGCACGCATCAAAAATTAAAATTTTTATAAGCATGGTTAAAAATTTCATTTCATTTTATAGAGCATTTTCATCAACGCTTTATGTTTTTATGGTTTTGTTTAGATATCCATGATTTATTACAAAATATTTAAAAAATTTTAGCACAATAATAAAAAGCGCGCGTTTGAAAACCTTATTATTAATATTATTTTGTTATAAACGCAGAATAATAACGTTTAACTTTTAGATTACGAGGGGATGAAATTTCAAAATATCCTTTTAAAATGAAAATTTTGACTTATTCGTGTTAACTATAAGGCTATTAAAAGAAAACAAAAGTATAACCTTAATGTTCATAAGAAGTTAAAAATAACAGTTGGAAATTAAAAATTTCACATAGTTGTAAGTGTTCATTAATATAATCTTCAAAAATATAAGCAATATCAAGACAACGCGATAACCCATCCCATCCTCTTGCAGCATCCCCAGTGTGATGCTTTGAAAGCCTGCAGATATGCATATCTTAAGTTTATCAACGTCAGTTGGTAAGGAAGGGATAAACACTCTGTTTGATATCCCCCAGAAAAAAAATGATGTGTCCCCAGAAAAAAAATCAACCATTGCCATACACGTATACCTGCATCCTTTCTGTAAGCTTCACATCAGGTATGGATAATACGGATGGATTATCATACCCTTTAATATCTTTTGTATTTCTAGAGGAGTTCAAGTTGATCATTTATAACTGATTGAATTAAAGCATTCAACTGATATTTTTTTTATTTCCAATTAACAATAAGGTTGTACTTTGCTTCCTTCCTCTTTTAATAGGCCTACCATTCATTAACAATAAAGTTGGGTCTTCATTTGTAATCATCACCCTGTATCGGTCCGTAGACTTGCGTCTTTTAGACTGAAGTTATTCTTTTTCTGGAAGTCAATGATGACATGCGGCAGAAAAATTAAATCAGATACATTTTTAGGAGTAAAGTACTAATTCCGTCAAAATTAATTCCAACCTCTCAAAAAATGCAATCTCATTGATCGGCTTGATAAAATAAAATAAGGACGCTTATTTAAATAAAATTATCAATATTGATGTAATTTTACTTTAAATTTTCTGTGTCTATAAAATACTATCAATAGTTCCTGATAAATTTTTAAAATTTTTCTGTAGCATATAATCTTTCAAAAATATTCAAATTTTAGATGAAAGAGTTATTGAGAGATTTGTCGAAGAATTGACGTGAAATTTCATTTACATAATGGTTTCGATAGAGTTCTACGACAATTATATAAGTGCTGTAGGATTAAAATGTAATGATAGTACAATCATGCGATCAATTCTAGAGCAATAAGGAAAATGTTCCCTCCCATTTTTGCTTGATTCTAACTAAAAAGAGATATGATGGGAGTTGATGGACTTCATGTTATGAATATAAATTGATGAACAATAACAGGATTTTATAAAATACCACAATAGTGAGGCATAGTTCAGACTGGATTATATGAAGCATACAAATATAATCAAAATTTAATATTTTGATAAAATGAAGGAAAAATCATAAAAGGGAAGACAATTTACTATATCAAAGGATATTCGTAAAAATAACTTGAGGTATTACTGCATACAGATATCGAATAAAACTTCTTTATTTTATTATTTTATAACGGCATCAACATCATTACTTGTAATTCATTGCATTCATTCGAGATGTAGCCCCTCCTTACATTATTACTCATTATATGTTCAATAAGTTCTACGCCATCAATCACGAAACGAATAATAACCTTGCATTTCCGGGTGGGTCAACACCGCGTTCCCAGAATAGCTCCATGTCTTTTTTTTTCGGGAGAGGGAGAGGGGGATATTAGTTTATCTGATAATGAGTTTAAAACGGAAATATGATTATCTAATCACCTTGAAGGTCACCATGACGTTGCAAGTTCGTCAAACCAATGTTAAACTACACTGGTGTGCAAAACTTAAGCAACAGGTATGTTTATTGCCATAACTTCACGAGAAATCATCTGAGAGACATGAAATTCAGAAATGAGATACAGCATTTTCTTCTGAAAGAATGACGAAAGCATAGTTGCGCAGAAAGGAATGCAATGCATACAGTATGGAATCAAACAAAAAAAAAGGCTTCCCGTGGTCTCTTTCCGTGATGTTACTGGAATGAAACCGTGTCCCGACCTCTCTCCAAATCAACTGGCGTTGGGAATCTCTTGTAACATCACGGAAAGAGACCGTTTCGGTGGTCCTGGAGTTGTCGTCTGGGGAGGCATTATGATGAACGGGCGGACTGAGTTCCACGTTTTCGACAGAGGTTCTGTAACTGGAGATCGCTATTGTCAGGAGGTGATCCTTCCCCATGTGCGTCTGTTCCGAGGTGCCATTGGATCAGACTTCGTTTTTATGGATGACAAAGCACGGCCACACAGGACTCATGCTGTTGAGGAGCTCCTGGAAAGTAAAGATATCACTCGAATGGATTGGCCGGCGTGCTCCCCTGATTTAAATCCGATAGAACATGTGTGGGATGCTTTGGGGAGACGTTTTGCGGCACGATTATATCCTCCTGGGAACACCCGACATCTTAAACAGATGCTGATTGAGGAATGGGCACTCGTACCTCAAGAACTGTTGGACAATCTGGTGCTGAGTATGGGGAGACTGTGCGAAGCAACCATTGCAGTAAGGGGAGGGCATATCCCATACTAAGGAACATCTGCTTGCTGTTCTTCCTCTTGGACAGACAATCATGTGTAACGATACTATGAGTTCAATAAAGCCTTTTTTTGTTTGATTCCATACTGTATGCATTGTATTCATTTCTGCGCAACTATGCTTTCGTCATTCTTTCAGAACCAAATGCTGTATCTCATTTCTGAATTTCATGTCTCTCAGATGATTTCTCGTGAAGTTATGGCAAAAAACATACCTGTTGCTTAAGTTTTGCACACCAGTGTATGTTAAGTTGTTAGTTACGCTAAACAAATCAAAGTTGTAATGTTAAATAGTAGAATATACAATCCGAAAAGTTCATTTTCTTACACTTGAAAGCTCTACTCATTGCAGCATGTGTATCAATGATGCCAAAATAAAGTGTAAGGCAGAAATTTTGATTTCTGTGAGTCTTTCAACTATATGACTAAGCTAACTGCATGTGCAGCGCCCTATTATAAAGTTGTAAAAATTTGAATTTTTCTTTGAATTTTCTTGGTGATTTCACGTTTGGAAAAATAGATTTTTTTTTTCAATCGAGCTCCAAATATCTGACGCTAATTTATGTATTTTGTATTTTCAACAAATCATAACAATTCATTTTTAATATTGCATTAATTTAATATCAGCAAAAATTAAATAAATTAATTTACAGATATGCTGACCATAAAACAAATGTCAGCAAAACATTCACATTTATTTGAAGAAAACCCGTCTCCTTTTTTTTTATTTCTTTTGAAATATATTAGACTGGATTGAAAATGCGTTTATTTGATGGTTCCAAATTATAAAATTTACTTTTGGGTAAAAATAGACCAAAGTGAGTATAAAGCATTTTTAAATACGTGCATTTGTTTGATTTAGTAAGGTTAAAACATAAGAAAGATTTTCAAAAAAAAATGAATGAATAATCAAAAATAAAGGCATCTTGAATAATCCATGACTTAGGTGTTCAAGTGAAGATTAGGATATGTGAAAGTAGAAATATGACTCAAACTGATGTCAACATGCAGTCTCATTCTTTTAACTAAGTAGGTACTCCAAGAAGTGTTAAAATAATTTTGTGTTTAAATAACAGATTAATTTATGTTCTGAAAATTTAACTCGATGTCTTATATATTACTCACGTGAAACACATTCACTTTAGTGCTCAGTAAAACGATCGAAGATGTTTTAGGGAATAAGTCAATAGAGATATAAACACTTTAAATAGTAGTAATAACGCAGCGACAGAAGTTCATTTCTTTGAGTAAAAGTTTCAGAAACTGATACAATCAAATTTATTTAACCTTTATTATCAAACAGTAGTATCAGGTTAATTCCATGCCCAGAGCTTCCTGTATATAAATTTGCGTGCTTGAAATGCGCTATGTGAATTCTGAGGTTTTCGAATGTTTATTTTGGAACAGATGACGCAAGATTTTTATTTTGAATTTCTGCCTCAGAGGTTTTTCCTGTGTCGAAGCGAACTAGAATGGGCAACAAGAATGTTACGATAAAGTCATCAAAGTGTTTTATTTCGAATAAAGCAGCTGCATCGAAAATACAACCTTCATTCGAAGAGGTTTTTCTTGGTTTTTGTATCATTTTTTTACGTTGTATGTAATATATATAGCATTTAAGTGACTGGTGCAAATTTTAAATCTTCTGAACTAACAAAAGTATTTTTGGTGCAAATTTTAAATGATTTAAATTAACAAAAGCACCTCTTTCATTACTTAGTTAAAAAAAATATCTAAAAAGCAAAATATTAGCATTTTTTAATAAAGTTGCTTTTTTATTTAAAGTATGTTTAGAAGTAAAATTTATTTTCTGTATAATTCGGTGATGCTTCTGTTACAAAATTTTTGGAATTTTCTCTGCATAACAAAAAAGTGTTATTAGTTAAACAAAATATGGTCTATTTTATTTAAAAGATAATTTTTTTTAAAAATACTTTTTTTCTTAATTCACTATTTTCCATTTAGATGACTTCAGTACTGATATTTTATTGGAAATGAAATTTGAATGAGTTTTAAATAAGAATTTATTCGAGTTCTCATGTTTCTAGAATCTTTGTTTGATTCGTTTTAATTTTGTCTACCTCAGAGTTTTAACTCAGTGACTACTTTCTCGAAATTATTTTCTGAATTTCAAACCCGCCCACTGTTAAAGCTGCAATATCTTGTGCATGTTTGAACAGATGTTTTATTTAAAATTGAACTTCAAGTTAAAAATACTTTTAACTTTTTGGCTCTTCTTCAAACATTCGAATACATTTCTGCCTTTAGGTCCCAGATATTTGCCTAATGTTAAATTGAAATAAGGAAAGCGTTTGTTGTTAATATTTTTTCATGAAAATTTAATATCGAGTCAAAGTTTGTTATAAAATCTTCTAACTTATTGATGGTACAGAGTTTTAATTTTACAAACATATACTTCAAGCTTTTATAAAATTCGGCTGAAATCGTAAAAATAGTAGAGTTAATGATAAAACTGAAAATATATATCTTGTTTAATTCGTATATTATCATATTTTAATTTGGAAAATTTCATAGATTTATTTTAAAAGATTTGTGAACTTCATTACGAAAGATTTTCTACAAACACATAAAATATGTGATCCAAATTTCATTTCATTACATTTATGTTACTCTAAATGAATGAAATTTTTTTTTAACAAAACTTGTGTTGTAACTGCAACCTTGTTTCTTTGCTTTTCAGAAGGAGAGCTGGAAGTGAGGAAAGGTGAAACGGTGCTGGGAATAATGGGACCCGGAAAAGCATTTGGGGAACTGGCCATTCTCTACAACTGCACAAGGACAGCAACTGTTAAAGGTAGGCAGTAATACTATGCTAAAAAAAAGCTATCAATAATATAAAAATGATATTGATAATGGCAACTCATCAAACTGAACTACAGATTTGCAGCACTCCATTTTTTTTTAATTTTGCATTCAAATTCCTTTTTTTCCCAACATTTGTTCACAGTTCAAACAAAGGTTTCAATAATCAGATACAGATATTTATCAGTGATATTTCGATATTGATAATCAAGGTTATTTATCTGTGGCATTCCGTAACTATAACTTTAGCGTGAAAAGTGATTTCCAAACCACTGAACCTCTAAAACAGAGCAATTACAATTTTTGGGTGTCAATTTTTTTTAGTTCAAGATAGTGTCCAAAATTAATTATCCTACACGATAAAAATGACCTGAAAAGGGATTTCTGCATTTAAAAAGAAACCTAAAAAGGGATTTATATTTATGTCACTTTCAAGAAGCAGCAGTATTTGCAGATAAAAAAAAATCTGCCAATAAATTTTATCTCGATCTTCTAAAATGTTTTCTTTGCTTTGGTTTTTTAAAATAATTTTATCTGAATTTTTGAATAAACAAAACGTTTTATTTGATTTAAATTATTTCATTTTACTTTTATATCCATCATTGTCAGACATTTGCACATGCAAAATATTATTATATCAATAAATATTATTATTAATATATCAATAAATATCATTATAAATATATCGATAAATATTATTAAATTATTTAATAATTAATATTTTTCGTTATATGGTCGAGGTAAAGTGACAATCGAATACGTAACATGTTCATCTCTTTTCAAGAATTAAAGTACTACAATACTTTGATATAAAAAAAAATTAAATAAAAATGCAATGTTATAATTATTCAAGAAAGAATACTGTGATATTTTATTTTTAATGGTTTCTTGGAGTCATAGAATCGCAGGGATACAGAATTAAATTTGTGAATTAATCAAAATTTAAAAGTAATTAAAAATTTAAAGTGCATTAATGCTTTTTTAATGTGACTTGCGCTACTATTACTTTAAACCTTTTTAATAATGTAATAACACTTTATTTACAAAATTAGGAAAATTACGATATCGTTATATCGCACCTAAAATTATTGCTCTAGGAAACGATTTAACTGATTCAAATTTCAGCGATCTTAACGGCTTTCCTAAAAATTCACTTTTATGATTGCTCAATATGATTAATTCGTGCCTCTGATGTGCTAGAGATATAATTGAACAACCTTCGTTGATTGACGAGTGCCACTTTTTCCGTCTATTTTCAGATTATATTTAATATGTTCACAAAATACATTTTTTACAGGCTCTAAAAAAGGAATTATTACAAAAAATTCCACAAGTGATTCAAGAATAGGACAGTCTTATCATTTCATAATGCAAGAAAATGGGTTTTAATATTTTAAAGTAAAAACTTGTAGTGGTAGTTGAGTATCAAAACGTCTATCGTTTCAATTAACTGAAGGACTTTTTTTTTTGCATACGAAAGCGAATAACCACTAAGAAACCATAGTTAGCGATCTTCTCTAGACTTTTACTAATGCTTTCAAATAAAGATGCCATCCCCTCCACGCATGAAAACAGTGAACTTTCACCAATGCGGTTACTGTTACAAAATCTCTGATTTTAATCATAATCTGAATTGGAGACAGGTGCAAGGGGGAAGGATGAAAGCGGGAGTGTCTGAAACTCATTGAGCTATGTTAATAAAATTTGGTATGTGGTATTAACCCCTTATTGGACTTGATAATTTGATAGGTGTTTACATTATAGGTGTTAGATCTGTGAATCGAATTTTATCCATTATCTTTTTTCCGTTTTGTAGTTATCGTTTTAACTTATTAAGAAACAGCCGGACAGATGGATTTTATTTCGATATATTTTGCTCAAAACTTGATTGAAGTCTGTAAATTTGGTGTGAAGACCATATACCAAATGTTATCTATATACCTTAAATGTTATCTATATGTTATCTATACCAAATGTTATCTATATAGCTCAAAGCGTTTTCGAATTATCTTTTTCACAGACAGACAAGCATTTTCCAAAAATTTGTTTTCCGAACTCACAGAGGCCAAAACATGGAAAATCGTCAAACTCTCGAATTTTAATTTTTAGGTGATTGAAATACTTTCTCCATGTACCAGTGTACCAGAAAGTAAAAATGGATTTGTTTGGGACGTCTAAATCTAGAAAAATGCTCGTTTAGGTTCCTCAAAGTCTTGAAGTCGAATTTTTTGACTATTGCAATATTTTCTCATATACGAAAAACCCAAGAAATAAAATGTGGATATGTAATTGATTACTTCTTTTGCAGCTGTCAGCGATGCCTTGCTGTGGGTGTTAGACAGGCGAGCGTTTCAAACTATTATGGTGGTCACGGGAATACAACGCCAAGAGGAGAATATAAACTTCTTAAAAAGGTATTGTTCCTTCCTTTTAATACGTAAAAATATGTACCATATTTTCTTTATGAAAATCTTAAAGTCCAGAGTATTAGAATTAAAGTATCCCAACTTAGAGTGAATGATCTAACGTATTCTGAAAAGACAAAATCCCGACAAATCCATATCTAAACCAATCGCGCACTTTTGCTTTGTTAAATATCATTTTTGGATCAATATTGCACTTTGCTTATTAATAGCTTTGCATGTCTTTTAATAATTTTTATTACTAAACATTAAAGTTACATTGATAAATGAAATGTGATAGAACATCATTTTTAGTATTGCTCACAAAGTGTCATTATAAACAATCCATTTGAATGCAAATAGAATATAATGTTGTTAGCATAACAATATTTAGTAGTAACATAAAATCTAAAAATTAAATCATGTAGCACGTATGATTTAAAAAAATGTTCAAAACCTTATGTGTGTCAGACCGATGGGCCTCGAGCTGCCAAATTCGATATATTACTACTTCTTCTCAATAAAAAATTTCTCAAAATTTATATTAGATTTTTAATTAAAAAAAATCAATCTGTATTTTAATATCTTTACCCAATAACTTTGGAGAATATTATTGCACAGTTTTATACCACTCAAAACATTAACTTTTCTTATTGCATTAATATTATTCCGTAAAACTTTTTTTCTAATTTTATAAATTAAAAAAGAATTTTTAGCATCCATTTTACATCAATACTCTTAGTTGCTTGATTTGTGCTCATGTATTCATTGGAGTGTGCTTTTCTGATTGCCACTGCGATTTAACAAAGTTCATTTATTATTATTATTTTTGCCATATCACCGGGAGAAGAACCTACCTGATCAGTGTTAAATTTACCGATATTTTTTTAGCGTAAAAAAGAATCACGCGTAGCTATGAAAAATAAAATAAAAACAAAAACATGGAAATTAGAATACAAAGTGTTCAGAAAACCCACAGTGAATATGGCTAATGTATTCAGTCACGGTCGTGTTTAATCAATGAGGATATGTTTTCATTCAAGTAGTCTCCAGATTGTTCATAATTCGTGCCAAGAATCTTTTTGTTTTGAACGATAATTTCACACCAGGTTGGTAAGTTTACTATACTGGAGCAGATAACATGAAAGTGTCTTCTAACAGTGGGTAACTTCTGTTGAGGATTTACAACATTTAACGTAGTAGCCGGTTTCTTTGACACTATAGACTAAAGATCGTCTGAATATACGGAGATAAGTCATGAAAATCCTATTTTCTGTGATAAACTGATTAATTTTTGAACTGAGCAAAACTCAGTTAATATTAGCATGGGGTACAAATAGAAAGATTCAGTTTCAAGTTTAGAAAAATTCAATTTATCCAGCCAAATTTTAAACCCTTCACATACAATGGCGTGTCAGACAAATGCCTCAAATGACTGAATTTTCGCTTTCTCGTATACGAAATATAAAAATTGTACTGTAATCGCCAAAAAATTCGAATGCCAAATTTTGACTAATCGCCACATTTTAGACCTCCCCGAGTTCAGAAAACACATTTTCAGAAAATATCCACCTGTCTGTTCTGTGTTAATGATAACTTAAAAACGCTTTCATCTAGACTGCTGAAATTTGGAAAAGGGCCTTTACACCAAATTTGTTGGTTTCTATCAAATTTTGAACAAACTCCGTTCGGAGGAAGTCTGTCTGTCGGGCTGTTCGAATATAATAAGCCCAATAACTATGAAATAAAGAGAACTAGATGGATAAAATTCGATGCGCAGATTTAACATTTATAGTGTAGACACATGTCAAATTTTGAGTGAAATCGAGGGGAGGTTGGCCACCTGTCAGTCTGTTTTCCGAAACATGTAAAAGCGATAATGCAAAAGAGCAGAAACTTAAATATATCAAATTTCGAATGTAATTTTGTGATGACAAGAATTCTTCTGTATTAAATTTTTTGTTTTAATCGCTTATTAAAAACGTGTCTAAAGCAAAAATTCGATTTTCGTATACTATAATCCACATTTCCAGGAAATAATCACTAAAACACTCTACAAGGATCACATGACAGATTTATTAAAAATGCTAAATTCCCGAAAAGTTTAACATCTCGCAACTATTGCTCTCCAGTTCCATGAAAGCGTTCTCTAGTATAAAACCTTTAGTAGAGAATATTCGGAAACGTTTTGGAGAGACCCTTGATTAGTTTTAAATCTGCAATTAAAGGAAAGTATTAAATAATTCAAAATTCAAAAATCACTTATAAATACTTTAATATTTCAAATGCCCCTTTTATTATTATAGGAATTAAAATAACTATAAACATTCCAAATAGGATGTGTCATCTAATTAGGAAGATAAAGTCGTAGGCCAACGGTTTATGAGAACATTTTTAGGGGTGGGGTGGGGGGTTGTATTTTTTAAGACAAGATTTATGGTAATTAATCTTAATGTATTAGTGTGGTTTTTTTTCCCTGACTAACTAGTCAGAAACTCCTTCTCAAGTTCATCTTTGACTTAGGAGGTGCGAACTTGAATGGTTCAGGAATTCCAGATGCTTAAGTATTTTCCAACAATGTTTGAAGATGGGCGGGGAACCATAAAAAATTGAAGGATTGATTGATTATGTATTTGAAGAGAACATTTTGAGGTACTTTGTGACAACAAGCGCTTCGTCTCTTTCAATGCTATCATTTCTGCTTGAAAAATAGCATTATTATTGTCCAGTGAGTCCGCAGCAATTTAATCCGAAGCAACCTTCATTCATTCATCTACAACTAATACTAAATCAAATAACTTCATGCGACGAACTGCCTTCACCGACAAGCTTGTTCTTCCATAAGTTTAATAATAATAATTTTAATTAAATCTGATTGTTTTCAGCTTATTTTAATTTCCATAAAATATTATTACACAGAAGGAAAAAAATTAGTTAAATATTAAACATTAGTTCTTAAGAGTGGTAAATAAAATGTTTTTCTATCAAACTAACTTTAAGAAAAGATTTTTATAACGCTTTTTCATTTAATATCTTACTTAATACATTAGTTTCAAATGAACCGAAATAAATTGGCGAAACAAAGAAAATGAATTACAGTTAATAACAACAGTTCGGTCATGTTAAAAATCATATAAAAATTTATATTATTAAATTTGTTAATATTATTTGAAGTATTCAAATTAACATAATTGGAAAAATTATCATTGTTCTTATCATCCTTATAAAATAATTTATTACTAAGACAGTGCTCAAAAATATTTATACATATATTTTTAATGTAGGTAACATATGCGATTTAAAAGTTTGACCAATTAATGATAGGATTTTATTTTCACAACGACAATGAAAAGAATTGTTGCAAATCGTATTTAAAAAATAGTTTAGATTGATAGTTTAGTTTTTGTGTGTGTTTGGCAATTCATGATGAAGTTACCTTTCTTTTAAGGAGTCAACACATAGATTCGAATATGTCTTGAGTGTCTACATGCGAAGTCTACTAATACTAAAAAATAGGCTTCTATTTTCACTTTACGGGGTACAATATTGAACTTCGGTCTATCTAACCGAATTAAATGTATTTGAAAATTGAAAATGTGAAAATTGGAGTAAGTTTTTTTTAAAATTTAAGTTAATAAAAATTAATTAAAATTTTGCTGATTTCCGTGGATAATTTTCAGATATAATATCACAACTATCAATATAGCTTTTATACTATAATAATACTTAAAAAAATAACATTATGCTACCCATTTAGTTGTAAAAATTTTGCCTAATACTAAATTTTGAAAATTAGAAAAGCGTATAACATATCTTGATCTATAATTTAAAATCATACAAAGATTATTATATTTTCGAAAATATTTAATTAACCATGTCATAATGTAATTATAGGTTCAATAATTGCAACCATATAGCAAGCACTCTCTCATAAATGGCGCAGTTTAGCCGAGATGAGCACTGGTGCCATTAAACCTCATAAAACAAACTAAATCTCTCCCGTAAAAAAATACCCGAATTCATTCTGACATTGTTTGACCAGAAATCACCAACACTGCATCTAAATATTTATTAAAATTGACGTTACGATAAAGGTCCAATCCAAGCAACACTTCAAATAAAGTACCTTAATTTTCAAGTTACATAACTAAGATGTAAATTTTGAATGACGAAAAAATAAATTCACCAAATTCTCCAATTGTTCTTACGAATTCTTTTTAACATATGCTTACAGAGTCACAATTATTTAAATTGTACACGACTTTATTAAACAGTTTGAAATGGTATAATAATTTTATTGCATAGACTTCCATTATTACGACGGATTTATTAAATACAGTGGCTCCCAAAAGTGTTCGTACACCAACAAGAATCAATTAAAAACTTCACTATTTACCATTATATATTCTTATTTTTACATGAAAATTTTTTCATAGCATATTTTTACAGTTCTTAATAAAGTAGTGAAGAATAAATTTTAATTACGATGCAAATTATTTTTTTTTAAATGACAATAAATAAAATTGCACAAAAATAGGACACAAAAGTGATCATACACTTTAAAAAAACATCACTAAATATGAAATTTTCTAAATTTTTATATATGTTTAGTATTTAGTGGGATATCCTTTATTCTTTATAACAGCTTTTAAACGTTTAGACATGGATTTAACTAAACGGTCGGTTACTTCTGCACCGATCTTGTTCCATTCTTCGATCATTACTGCTTTCAGTTGAATTTTCGATTTAATGTCGTGACTTCTTATTCGCACCTCTAATTCTTTCCAAATATGTTCTATAGGCTTTAAATACGGTGATTGAGCTGGTGTTTTAAAGGTTTGAGGGCAATGATAGAGGCAAAAAAGACGAACATTCATGGCCGTGTGTTTAGGATCGTTGTCTTGGTAATACACAAAGTTGTTTAAAATGCCCAATTTTTGTGCTGACACTTTTAAATTATTATTGAGAATATTTATATAAACTCTATGATCCATTATACCATCAATGAATACTAAATTGCCTACTCCAGCCGCTGACATACACCCCCAAACCATGACACCTCCACCGCCATGTTTTACTGTTCCAACTAAATTCTTGAGGTTAAGTTCTTCGTTTTTTTTTTTTTTTTTTTTTTTTCCTCCTTTATACAATGATTCTCCCATTCGACCCAAAGATGTTAAACTTACTTTCATCTGCAAATAAGACACGATTCCAATAGCTCTCCGGCTGGTTTATCACAGATTTGGCAAATTTAAGCCTAGCAATTCTGTTCTGACTTACAAAGAATTTTCTTCGTGCAGAGCGGCCATGTATACCAGCATTCCGAAGAATTCTAAGAATAGTTTCACAGGAAATAGAAGTTCCATTTGATTCATTATATTGTGAAGTAAACTTTATTGCACTCAGAAGTAGATTTTTTAGAAATTTACTCATAATATTTCTTTGACTTCTAGATGACAGAATTTGAGGGCGACCATTACGAGGCTTGTTTGCAATCCTTTTTACCTCTCTGTAACGTTTTATTATGCTTTGCACCGTTGAATGAGGTAGATTAGTTATAGTTGCAATGCCTCTAATTGATTTTCCAGCTTTAAAATGAAATATAATTAATTTTCGTACGTCTAAACTCGTTTCTTTACTTCGTTACTAACTACTTCTCGCGTCATATCTAAGAATAAAGTAAATAGAATAAATAATTGTGATATTAAATACTGAAATCAAACGATTTTAGTGTATTTTTCAATTAGAAGAAAAATAAGCCGCTAAAGATATTTTTATGATGAATTTAAATAAATAATGTTTGGATGTACGAAGACTTTTGTGTTCTAATTTTGTGACATTTTTTATTTATTTATTTTTTAGAACAATACTACTTGATTTTTTATAAAAATATTTGTTCAGTTTTATTAAGAACTATTTAAAGATGCTAATTAAAAAAAACCAACTAATAAAATGCTTTATTAAGAAGTATAGAACACAATTTCTGCAAATTTCTTTAGTGTACGAACACTTTTGGGAGCCACTGTATATCATCAAACTGATAATTTTTTTATTTGGATTTATTTTTAAAATAAGGCTTATAATATTACGAGTAATATAAGCATTTATAATATCTCCTTTTTAAAAAATTAAGTCATATTTGGGGAGAAATATGATACATTTCTTTCTGTCTTGAAATAAAAAGGATAGATTTTCAGATAAACAATATGCAGTATTGATACAAATTTCGAAACAAGTTCTAAAGAAAAGATTCGACGTAATTATTACTTTTCTTTGGCGGCTTTCTTTCCTAATCTGTATTCTATTTATACAATCTGGTGGAAAATTTATTCCATACTTACCGACCAGCTGATCACACACTAGGGTTGGCCACAAGATCCGATTTCATAATAACCCAATCTGACTGGCATGAGCCGCGTTTGGACAAATATGTTCCTCTTTTAGCGTTGTTTTGCTTCTTGACGTAAGTAGTTTCTTTACAAATAACTTTAAATCTCATTTTTGTATTTTAAATATTAAATTTTACCATTGTGAATAAAGTGTTTAAAAAATCGTTTGGTATAATTTTATGTCCTGTTTTAGACTTCATGGATTTGTTTTTCGAATTAGCAATTCTTTAAAATTCTTTTAGAAGTAATTATTGTTTATATCTTTTTTCAATTTTAAACGAATGGTTACTTTTTAATTTTAAAAACGTGATAAATAATGTCTTGCCTCGTGTTATTTATTATATATAATTTTTATTAAAACTAAAATATACATACATTGTTTGATAAACAAAATGTACTAATTTTCTTCTTATCCAAATATATCTATAAAGTGGGCATAATCAATGATTAATAAACTAGGTTCCATTTTATGCATTTTCAATAAAGTTTATTAAATTAAAAATTAAAGGATATTTGAATCTCCAATTTGAAACGTCGAAGTATGATGAAGTTTTAGGCTTAATTCTTCTAGAATTAATGCATCATCTATTGTATTTTGAGCATAAATATTTTTAAATTGTACAGTTTACAAAAAGAATACCCGCCTACAGCATTGCCATTATAACGTTTTGAAATATGATCAAGACTGATTAGCAATAAACAAAACAAAAAAAAATCTAAGATTTATTTTTGCTTAGTCGCACAACAGCAGGTGAAATATTCACATTTATCACTTACAATCTTGCTATTTTGTAGCATTCGATTATATAAAGAAAGTCACTGTAGCAAAACTATTTTTGAAATTAATTTTTAAAGATTTATAATAAAATTTTGTGAATTTTAAAATTAAAAAGTAAGTGCACAAAAATTAATGGCATAACTAAAAGCTGAAATAAATATTTTTGTGCGATAATATTCTTCTAACTTGTTAAGGGAAAACTTAAACAATTCGATTAATTTTTGATAAAATAAAAATACGATTAAATATTTGAAAATTCTTTTCTTAGTTACCATCTATTAATTAAGAAGCGAATTTTGTAGCTCTAGGTTCCTTCTTTGTCCTATTATGAGTTATATTACATTTATCAAAAGTTGAATAATTTAATCTACTTAAAATGTAATAGACAGTTTCAAGTTAAAACAGCTGTAGGAGTTTTCTGTTTTTCTTGCCATAAAGATCAACTTCAAATTTTGTTTTGAAGTTGGTTCCTAATTGCATAAATATGATCGATTATTTCCATTAATTTGCTGATTTCTTAGTAAAGTATTAATTTAAAACATGAATGCTTAACATGTGATATCTGTTGTGATTTGTGATTGTAATATTTATTAAGGAAATAGAATGATTAATTAATGGTTACTAATGACTTTTATAATTTTAACATTTTGTATTGGCACGTGATATTCAAAAAAAAAAAATTGCATAGAAAAATATATAGTTAAAAATTTATGCACTTTTAAAATTTCAATTATGAAAGAGAAGTAAATATTCTGTTATAAAAGAAAAAAGCATTAGGTGCATTATTCAGAATTTAATTGCAAATATAATTGAAATGAAAAAAAAATGACCACACTAATAGGTATTCGAAAAACGCTACTATTCAATTAAAATAGATTAATTATATTTTGAAGTATATCTAGGCATGTTTTTTTTAACTTTCTCGTATTCGAAGTGTACGAGTATACCGACAATACGAGAAAGTATTGTAATCTTCAAAAAATTCGAACTCGAGATATTAATGAATCTCCACATTTTAGACCTTTCTAATATTCGAAAAATACATTCTTGATATTATGTCTATTTATCTGTGACAAAGATAATTCAAAAACATTTTGAGGTAGATGGGTGAAATTTGCTATACGGACTTTACACCAAATTTGTAGATTTCTATCAAATTTTGGCGAAATTCTGTCTGGATTCTGCAATTTGGCGAAATCCAGTCAAAGATATGTTTGTCTGGCTGTTGAAATATAAGTTAATACGATAATTACAAATCGGAGAAAAGTATATTGATATAATTCGGCACACAGATTTAATACGTATATTATATTGCGATGTATTTAGAAATTTAGATAAAAAGTTTTATTTTATCTTTTCCCTTTTTTTTCTTGTAGTGTACCTTTGCTCAAAAATCTCAGTAACGATCTTCTTTCCAAGATGGCAGACGTCTTGGAAGTGGTAAGTGCATATAGAAAAATATCTCATTATTTTTATTTTAGTTAAGATTGTATTATTTAATTTCATTGTTATATTATTTTTGGGAGTTATAGAAAATGAAATCGATTACCAGAATATAAAAGTCATGTGACGAACATTGCTGTATATGCAATCTAAGAAACAAATGTATTTTGTGTGACGTCATATCATTTTTCCATTGCTGTGAGATGCCAATAGAATCTAAAATCCCGCAGACTTTCCACATTTGACATGTATATCCTACCAGTTCATTTTTTGACACGTATTTGTGTCTAGTCTTCAGTTAAATTTTCCTTTTTGAATAAAGAATCATATGATAATCATGTTGTTCGATAAAGCCCCCTTTTCATATAAGAATCAATCTGAAAGCATGCTATAGAAGCAATGTCAAATAATCTTTTCTATATATTTTTGTATGGTATAACATGGGTCATTTTATTTGCTTTATTATTTATTCCAAAGAATTCGTTTTTCTTCAGAAGCATTATTATTGCTTGATATTTTGACTGCCGGAATATGTTTAGTTTAGTTTAGTTATATTAGCTTGCCGCTTTATAGAAACACTAGGTTTATTTTGGGACGGAATCCGTAAGTTTGAACCACGGTCACATGACGAGGACGGCACCTGAGTTGGCATCCATTCCCTTTTCCAAACTCCTGCACCCACTTGCACTGCCGGTGTAGTTAATGTATATGAGCATCGATTATGCAATGGCAATAATGAGTAATTCCTTTACAAGTAATCTTACGTATCATTAGCATTATTTATTATTCTAGCTGCAAAGAGAAAGTAGGCTCGAGGATATGAAGTGACCTTGCTAGTAAACATGTATACAATAATATTAGTGTTGATTAGTTAGAATTCTTACCACTGGTGAAGAGACATACCTCGTTTTGAGAAATACGCATATTAGATGCACATTTTGGGCTCTATTTTGAATAAGTTGCATGACCTGTATTATTATTTGCAGTGGTGCTATCTTCAGATTTGCCAGATATTCTAGTGGCGGGAAGAAATGACCCTTTATAAATGTACTATTATTAATAACTAGCCTTCTTTTGAGGCTAGCTTTTGTCACTCAGATAAATTTTTTTAGGCTGTTAAACTCTTAATGCAGTATGGAATGCATTTTTTAAAAATTCCACCTTAGTATTCCTTAAAACTGTAAAACTCGAATTTAATTGAATCAGTATCCCCTAAAGGACACCTCAGACATGGAGATAAGAAGCTTCCGGTATGATGATTGATTCTTGCCGTCCGGTGGATTCAGAAACGGTGTTGATTCAGCTACTCCCTCTCGATGACAGGATGGGGCTCCTACGGGAGAGGTTGAACCGTGATCAGTGAAGGCTCTTAGAACTCGGCCATAATTCCCATGTATGCTGTTCCGATATTTACGAATGCCTTCGAGCGATTCGAATTTGTTGTTTATGGTTTACTTCGGGCATATTTCTTGTGTTTGTGTCTCAATGGGTCATTTGTATCCATATGCTGCCCATATGTTGCATTCATAAAATTACAGCGAACTAATGTAGCATCTTTTAAAATCTTGCTCCTGAATACTAATTCCCTCTGATTTTGTCTCTATCATTCATTCTCAGTGGAATATAATTAGAATTTTGCACATTTCTTCATCATTAAAATTTAGCTTAGATATCTGCATATTTTCCCTTTGATATTGTGTGCGTCTTATTAGTGATAAACTCTCCATATCAGGTTATAGAAGTTTGAATATAAAATAATAAATGTAGCTTGAAAAAGAGAAATATAGTTAAATACCTGACATGTTTTTCCAGAGATGTTATAATCCAATAGATGGATCTCTTTTCCCATAAAACTAATATACATGATTGAATTTTTCACGTGATATATGCACTTCGGTGCTTCTAGAATTTACTTTCATTTGCTTTATCTTGATGCAGATTTGCTCACAAAAAATATACCTTTTAAAACTCCACGTGTCACTAAATTTTCGCTTTCTGCTTACTCACATGTTTACAAATTCAGTTATCAAAATTTCCAATCACAATTCTTAACCAAAATCAAAGATAAATAGTTTAACAGGCAAAGCAAAACATTCAATTTTTTTATTATTCTAAGAAATAATTTAATGTATGACTGTCCTGTTTTGTTTCTTAAAAGAAGATATTTCCTATCAATTGTAACATTTGAAGATAAATTTAACGGGGCAGTTTCTGAAAATATTATTGCTGTTGCTACAATTTTTGAATTGTTGTGCGATTTGTTGTAGGATTTTTATCCAGCGGCGGAATACATCATCCGACAAGGAGAAACAGGCGATACCTTCTTCATCATCAGTAACGGGCAGGTAAAGTTCTTTAACATACTTTTCGTTCTTCTTAAAGGGGAAGTGGACTCTACTAGACACGTTTGCGAATTATTCACTTAGGGTTATGAAATATGCATATGTATTAAAACATAAATACGTCAAATTTCTTTAAAAAACGAAATATGTTATTTTTAAAAAATTTAAGATATAAATTTTTTAAAAATTTAAAAATATTCCAAATGATTTAATTTTTAATTTTCTCTATTATTTTTCTCCTATTACCCAGTGTAAATTTATTTGAAACAAAACTGTGTATAATTTTATAATTCCAATTAAATGCTAATTTTTTAGAAATATCTTTCTGCACACCTATTGAATTTTCGTAAGAATTTTATGTTTTTCTGAACTAAAATTGACTTTTAACGAGCTAAAAAAAATTCGAAACATAAAATTCATACCCCATTTTCTTTAAAAGTTTGGCCGAAATCCTTACTATCAATTTTGTTTAATTTCTTCAAAAATGAAGACACTTGAAACATTTCAAAGATATTTAAATCTAATTACAGTATCATTTTGAGAAAAGTCATTAGGATGTACTATTTCCCTCTTAACCCTTCAAATATTTATTTTATTGAACAATGCATTTCATAAAACTATTTTAGTTGAACATAAACATCCTTTATTTCTTCTTCTTATGCAAAATATAATAAAAACAAAATCATAACAATAATTTATCATGCATAATCGTTTATACATGCATATCTGAATACATAAAAATTTTATGAATTTAGGATTAGGCTATTATAAAGAACGCAAGAAAACTTCTAGATTAGTTATATAAAGGTCCCATTTCAAAGCAATGTTAGATCTGTTTTGAGACGTTGAGTGGAGTCAGATGCCAAGGAGGACACCTGAAATGACCCCCC
>JAPMOR010015852.1:14683-25811 GCA_026543865.1 Argiope aurantia | reverse complement strand
TAACAACCATACCTTATGGAAAGAGCAATTACCAGCTATTAGATTTGCAATGAACACTGCAAAATGCGAAACTACAGGATGCACTGCAGCTTACTTGAACTTTACCCGAGAATTAAGAACTTTAGACGATGTTACTACTGACCTGCGATCTGTTATTCATAATGATAATTTTGTCCCAGAATTCACTCCTTATTTGAAACGTTTTGAAAGGAATATGTCACAAATTAAGGAAAATATCGAGAAAAGCCAAGATCGTCGAAAAACATATGCAGACAAATCACGTATATCAAGCCCTAATTTTCAAACTGGTGATTTAGTTTGGGTAAAGCTTCACCCTTTAAGTAAAGCAAACCAAAGCAGAAGTGCAAAGTTTATGCCGAGGAAAGATAGACCTTACGTCATTTTATCCCAGAAATCATCTACAACCTTGGCATAGCCAGTTGTGACAAACCTGATGAACCTTTAGGCGTATACCATGTATCAGCTCTAACTCTTTTTCAAAATATCTCACAGAACCAATCTCCTGTGGTGCCTTTACGGAGAAGAGGTAGACCCCCGAAACAGTCTTCTGTTTCTAATGAGAGTCCTGGGAAAAACGCGCAAATATCACGAATGCCACCACCTCTCCGAGACGGTCTTCGGAGGTGTAGGGGGAGGATGTAGCGGTTACAATTACTGCCTTCTCCTTTCTTCATAGGTGGCGCTACTAGAGCCACCTATCAAGAGCCATGTTTTCCCATGATTCCTCATTCTTGTCTCTTGTGTTGTCCTTGCTTGCCGTGTGTATTTGTGCTATGCCTTGTTCTTCAATATGCTTGTGTTAAATGTTTGTGCCGTGGAACTTAACCCTCTAATAAAAAGTAGTTCCTGAAACTGAACTCATTCTTTCATCCATGGCATAATACATAATAAAGAGTCTCGTCCCTCTACAAGAATATTAATATTAAGTGAAAACTGAGTATCTCAATAAGATCAAATTTGATATCAAAGCTCGTATATCCATTTGCCATTTATAAATTCTTGGATCTCATGATTGGGAGATACTTCAGTTTCTGGAGATCAGCAACTTAAATTTAATATGTATCTGTGGAATAATTGATAAAATAATAATAGTAGGGTTTGAATATTTTATATCTAACAGATAACATTGTTTCGTGTTTGGATGGCTTAGTGGGAGCTTTCTCTATTCCAGAACATAACTGTGACTATATGTTACATTTGACTTGCTCATATTCATACATCATTTTTCAGGTCCGCGTGACTCAAAAAGTGGTAACCGATGACGGACTTTTTACAGAAGAAGAGATCCGTTGTCTCGGAAGAGGAGAATACTTCGGCGAACAAGCTCTCCTCAGGTGAAATGCCTTTCTTTTTATGCAAGAAAAATTATCACTCTTAGATTGTGCCCCTTAGGTTCATTTTCGAAATGATAGCATAGGAAAGTAGCAGTGCAGTATTCTAATAACACGATCTTATAAAGATATCTTTTTTCGATCTTATAAAGGACAAACATAGTGATCTGATATGAAGAGATAACGATTTTCATAAAATAAAATTGACGATTTCTAATAAAAAGTGGCCTAAATAGATGTATATCGTATAAATAACACAGTTTGAATAAAGAATGTAAAGAAATAAGCGCGTTGTTGTGGAAATGAATGCTTTTTTAAAATTTCTGACATAAACAAAATATTGACGTCTCCCCAGAAACAAATATTTGATAATTACTTTTTATTTTCCATGTTTTGACTAAGAAGAAGAAATTCTTTCTTGCACTTTTATATTCAAGGTTCTCGACACTGCAGTATGTAAATTATAGCTTTGTTTACTTGAAAGTACCCAGATTTATTCAATAAATCCTTTAATCTGAAAGAATGTAATATATACCCTGATCATGTAGACAGATATATAATAAATAATATACAAACAATATCGGTGGGGTATGGTATGGCTTGGTGTTTTGGCACAAGGTCCAATTTAGGACAAGCTGAGCCATTCACAATGATTTATAAACAGTTCAAGTATGCATACAATATTGGATATTTCATTTAGTTGCATTAGAGTGCCAGTCTCTTCAAATAAAGAAGAGAATGCTCGAGAATAAAACTTTTATAGTGGTGAGAATGAAAATAATACATGGTTCTTGATATATGTTTATATGGACATGTGAGAAAAAACCCTATCAATATGGCGTCAATATAATATAAGTATACAGTGTGACTTTCACTCAGATATGAACCCTCTGCCCACAATATGGCATAGTATTTATTAAGAAACTCACATGCATCTTCTTTTCTTCTTGCGTACAGCCGACCACCCCGCCACCACTGAATGTAGCAGTATCGACAGGATTTGTAGTGGCCGACTGCTATCTTTAGCATTGTCCATCCTTGCATTGACCGGTTTGTCAAACTGTCATTCTCTTCGAGGTAATTGGCCACAAATAGGTCAATTAATGTCCTATTTCCTTATCTACAAACTCTCAAATAGTTGGTAAAAAACTGACAATTTTTGACATCATGTCCTTCAGAGTTTTAAGATTATCTGGTACCATCAGTACTGTGCTTAAGTCCTTATTTATAATTTTCAGATTTTTTCTTAACTCCGAGATTTTAATACATTCCTTTAAATAGTGGTAAACAGTACCTATTCCTCCACAAATGCATTTATTGTCCTGCAACTCACATGCATCTGGAAGGGATTGCAGACTTACACGAGTAACAAAAATACAGAGAAATATCCATATATATTTATATATCACAGCCTAAACAATTTATTCAATTTTTGGATCATTAAACCTTAATCTTGGAATGGAAAACTTTACTATGACTTTTCAATGGAACATTGAGTTCAATTTGACACCTGATCAGAGGTATGTCTATTTTAAATGTTTTGATATATTTTATGGAAAAAATTAAATAGGAAAATTTTTATTCCCTAAAATATATTTTATATAAAAAAATATTTAAAAACTTCAATAAATTGATTTCTACAGGCTATTGATTTCTACTTGGAAGGAATGTTTGAAACCAGTAGTTAAATGTGATGCCCCTATTTCTTTCTTTCTTTTTTTTATTGATTCAAGTAATTTATTAACAAAAATTTCTTCTAAACCTTTTCTTTTGATTTAGTTTTGATTCATATCTTAGTTTCCAAATGGAGCAAAAATTATCATGGCTCTGAATTTTGATTCTGAGACTTACGTAATAATAATATCTTATACAATATCAATAGCTCGCTCGCTGTCATCGATATTAACTGTACATAATATTTGCTGGAATCAAATTCAAAATCAAAATTATTATTAGTTTGTGCATATACATAGTATGTCTCAATTTCTCATTTTAGGGAGGACAAACGCACAGCTAATGTCATCGCCATGGAACCAGGGGTTGAATGCTTAACA
Organism: Argiope aurantia; assembly: GCA_026543865.1. Classification (NCBI taxonomy): domain Eukaryota; kingdom Metazoa; phylum Arthropoda; class Arachnida; order Araneae; family Araneidae; genus Argiope; species Argiope aurantia. Next base: position 22,405 of record JAPMOR010015852.1, on the reverse strand, counting down.
CTCAATAGAGAGTAAGTTCTTTAAATTTTACTTTCAAATGAATTTTATTACTAACTTCAAAACATCGAAAAATTTTTTTCAAATCGCTGGTATTGAATACTTTTAGCTATTACTAAGGGATGGTTTCCTCCTCGTTGACCCTCACAACCCTAGGGGGATGGGTTTTCAGTCCATCTGGGATTAGTTTCGCAATTCTCCAGATGGATTCCAGGGCTGGGTTTCTATCTTAGTAAGCCTATCCCTTCTTAACAAACCTGGATGAATTGAACAGCATTGAGGACACTATATGTTTTAGCATAAACAGTTATGGTTAAACTTAGTTGATTTATCCATAAATCAGCACAGAATAAAATTAATTGTACTTGAAAAGGATCTTCTTTTTAATTTGCCAGCAGATAGAAGACAAATTCAACGATTGAATAAAATTAACAAAGAAAAATCATAAAAATGGAAGAAAGAATATAATAATCAGGAGTTTCAAGATATGAAGAAAAACCTAAAAATAAATTATTTAGATTTATCAATAAAGAATTTCGTTAATACAATTCGAAAGAGATAATTTTAAAAATCAATAAAAATCTTAAACTGATTTCCTTTTCATCTTTTAACTTTCATTATTGCAGAAAATAATAAATAATCATTACAGTTCCTAGCCATAATAATAGTTGGCTATGAACAGAGTATTTCAAATTTAATAGGCAAGTAAAACATTGCCTAATAAATTTGCAACAAGTGTAAAAAGAATTATAAATATGGGAAGTTAAGATGAATAATTAATTTGCAATAATGCAAATAGTCAATGTGGGATGTTTCCGAGAATTTTCTAAAACTTCAAATAAACATTAAAAAAATTATTATTATCGCATATCGATAAATAAATTGCCTTCTGATCTATCTCATAAAGATTATATTTATAATTCCACATTATGCTTTCAGTAAACACATTTATTTATGTAATCATGCTGAGTATTTTGGGAACAAATTATTTCAATTCTCCTCCTGAATAGCTTCTGAATTCTTTTACATTTAATTCATTTGTGCTTTGAATTTGTTTTCTTATTTCGTTTCAATAACATTTGCAAAACGTCTGAAATCCATGCATAATTCGTGGTGAAGAAGTTCCTCTCATTTGTTTACTTCTGAAAGGTGGAATTACGTAATTGATCGATGTTACCAAATAGTATAGTAAAATAATGGGCCTTCGAGGAGCCGTCTAAAAGAAATAATTATATAGTTTTAAATATAAAACGATTGAAAGTCTTTTTGCCACAAAGTAGGATTTTTCAACATTTTATTACATTTTGGGAGGAAAAAATCTAATTTCTGCTATTCGTTTTATTTCGATGTGAAACTGGACGAGTTTCAACTATGTCATCTTAATAAATTATTTTTCATTTTAAAATTATTTTTATAATATAAGCACTAATTTACGTGCAATTTTTGATTAAAAAATATAATGATTCCTTAGTTAAAGCATTTGTGTGTGTGTGTTTTTTAATGTATATGTTCAAAATATTTCCTGCAAGTCTGATTTATTTATTATTTTGCTTCTTATTTTAGTTTGATTTTTCGTTTCTGAATCATAAAACAGCCAACAATATTGATAAATTCTGCAAAGTAACTTTAAAGGGTGCATTTGCGAATCTACGAGATAATACGGGCATTTTATTTGATTAGCTGATTAACTTACGGTTCTGCATATTTGCTTCTAATGAAACGAAAAATACTCGTTGGTCTCATATTTTTTAGAAAACATATGAAAACCGAAATTAATAGCTTACCCTTCATCATGGGTAGCTCTTTTTATGGAATAAAACAAATAAAATGAGATAATAATAAATCCAATGTTTGTAAAGATAATCTATTTCATCAGGCATGAGTTAATTCCGCGATGTTCCACTTTCAGAATGAGTTGTGATGTCCATTTATTTTTAAAATTTTCCATGTGTTTTGATTAGGACGTTTTGTTTATTAACTGAATAATAAAATTTTGTGGGAAAATTTAAAGCTAAATAATATATTTTGGAATGCTTCCTATGATAAAGTATAGAATATGGCTTTATACTGTACTGTAATTATATAATAAATTATGTAAAAAAGACAGAAACAAACTTGCATTGTATATGGTTTCGAAATTTATTTCCTGTTACAAAAAGATATATAATTAATAAGAAGCATTATCTTCAATTATCATTAATAATTTGTAAATTCAAAATTTGATATTAGTATTACAAATATTTAAATGTAAAATATTAAAAAAAATAACTCATTTAAAAAAATATATATATAAAATATTGCATGGCGCATTTTTTACCCTCCCATCTTACATATCTTGATTTTTCACTTGCTATAATGGCATTGCCACTTCTATATCAAGCTATTTTATAAAATTCGCATTTTTAAATGAATTCTTATAAATTTATAAGTTCAATACCTCTAAATGATTTCATTTAACTGTTTTTATGCTTGTAAAGAGGAAATTTTCGTATTAATTTTTTCTCACACTTCTGAAGTTCTGCAGTTCTGAAATTTTGTACAACTGTATGTTTCTGTTACAATTTACTATCCTATATTTTCAGAATTTAATTATTAATTTATTCATTAATTGCACTTAAATTTTCATTTTGTAGAGTGGCACCATCTAATAGTGAATTTAAAGCAAAAATTTATTATCTGAAACTATAATATTTTAGTAATAAATTATGAAATAGAATATTATCTGATATTTGTTCTGTTGTCTATAACGATTCTTTGCCATTTACAACAATATTATAAGATCCTCTCAGATTTCAAGAACATTTTTTGCCAATAAAAGTGATATTGAAAAAAAATACGATTACGATTATACGACTGATAATCAATTTACACTTTCCTCATGTTCGCAGGATCTCCTCTGATTCCTTGAAAAAAATAAAGGATAGTCATACAGTATATTAAAAACTGAAATGCAATAATTAAGGAAATAATTAAGATGTTTTTTTAAACATACTTAAATAAGCATACAAAAGATATAAGATATTTTTATCAAAAATATTGACATCATAATAATTTCAAAAGCATGAGGTTCTAAAAAATACCATGAAAAAACTAAGTCATAGTAAAAAATCCAAATTTTCATTAAAAATCAAAATATATTAAAACTGCGATTAAAATTTAGTGTTCAGCACCTCATGAATTATGTTTCTGTGTCCATATTTTTGATTTTTTAAAAAATATTTTTTTACATTCAACGCATGAATGAAAATGAATTTTAATTGTTTTTAATTTTAATTCTTTTAATTCTGCACTACTCATTCAATTCTTTCTCTTTGACTGCAGATCCTTCAATCAACTTATCGGAGATCTGCAAGAGCTCCAAACCAAAACGTATGGCGACGAAGACAGAATGAGAAGGTTTCGCTTTCAATATTTTATTCCGTTCTTGTTTATTTTTTAACACGAAGTGATTTGTTAACGGAAGGACGTATCTATAAAACGGGCTTCCTGAAATATTCTCGCATTCTCCCTAAGTTATCTCCCATCCCCTGAAACCGCATAAAAATTGTGAACTTGGGTAAAGTCATAAACGCCACGAATACTCAGATTTTTATTTCGTAGTCCCACATCTGAACTTTTTGTATTTCATAGTGAGTGAAGAAAAGTGCGTAATGAATTTTATACATCGTCTTGTTGACTGATTGAAACCAAAAATTGATATATAAGTGAAATTTTAGTATCAGGATCACATACCGAAGTTCATTTACCTAAGTCTATGCGTTTATTATAGACTTTACATCCGCAAATATAAAGACTAGTAGACAGTTGATTTTAAACGGATTTTGACATGACTCTACATTTTAAATGCTGAAATTGTAAACCAAATTGCATTCATCTGGCTCATTTTGTTTTGTAGTTTTCATATTCACCGCGCTGAGACAGATAGAGAAAAAAAAAATATGAGAATGAATTTTGCTTAAAATTTATTAGAAATCTGCAAATATACTTACCAAATTCCATTTGTATAGTTGAAAGTATCATTTGCATAGTTTAATTTCATTTATATTGTTTAATTTCATTCATATATTTTTTTAAATTGTCGTATTCACTGATAGATAGAACGGTAGACAGACAATAAACTATCTTTCTCCAAGCGAGAATCAGAGTTTGAGCTCAACACTCTCTTTCTCCAAGAGCTAAATCCCCGGTGGGGGCTTTTAGAAATTAGGATGAGATACTTCCGGTATGGTGGTTGGATCTCGACACCATGGTGAGTACATAAATAGGTGGGAGATCTGGCTCCTCCCATCGATGACGGGACGCACTTCCTTCGGGAAGAGTTGTTCCGTGGCCGGTGGTGGCTCTTAGGACTCAACCACAGTTCCCGCCAATGTTGCTGTTGCGGCGATCCGATCACTCAATATTTTTTATCCGTGTGCCTTCGGGCGGAGCGGTGAGCCAGTGATATGGCTTCTCCAAGAGCTTTAGCTCTTGGAGAAAGAGAGTGTCGAGCGTTTTATGAAATAGGTTTTCACTTTCTCGTATACGAAGTACAGAAAAAGTATTCGTCGAAAAATTCGAACTCTAGATTTTGAAGAATCTCTAAGTTTTATACTTTCCTGAGTTCGAAAAACACATTTTAGAAATTATGTCTTGCTGTCTGCCAATGAGCATGATAAATCAAAAATTTGAGCTAGATGATTGAAATTCGGTATATAAAATGACGACCAAATTTATAGGTTTCTATCAAATTTTGAACGAAATCGATTCCCAGAAAGTCTGTCTGTCTAACAGTTCAAATAAAATCTGTAAATATATAACGCACAGAGGCAGGTAGATACAATTAAGCGCAGAGCTTTAGCATATAAAATATAAATACTTTTCAAATTTATAACTTAATCCTTCAAACTGTTGATAGTCTGTCGTTCTGTACTTTCACATGCATGCAAACGCAGTTACTCATAAACTTGATGATTTAAATCAATGAAAATCGCTATATTATCTTATGACTACAACTGCGGTTTCATGCCAAATTTTGATGCCAATCGGCCGCCAAATAGACATCCTTCAAAAAATCAATATTACATATTCTTGCTATAGATTCATTAAAAATGTTAGATCCACGACACAAATATCTATATATCGTAACATCGTTCACCAATACCGTGCAAGATATTCGTGGCCTAACCAAGATCCACAATTTTATGTGGAGTAATAGGATCTTTATTGAAAAGTATACGAGAACGTTTCGGAGAGACCACTTAATAAGTTTCCTTTTAATAAAATTACTAAGATATGAGGCTGACTGATTTTCCCATAGGATTTCGAATATGTCTGCACCTTCTCTCAGTTTGGAGGAAGAATACAAGCACATACAGCTGGATGACCTCGACGTATTGGCTACTCTTGGAGTCGGGGGATTCGGCAGAGTGCAATTGGTGAGACTACCATAGCTGAAATATCAATTTAAATTATACAAGTTTCCATCAGGTTTTATTAAGTTATAAATAACAACCTTATTAAAGGCATATTTGTAATATAGTGTCTCAAAAACTTCAATCTTAGCATGCTTTTGTCAGATTTTTTCAATATTAAATGGCAAAAATAATTGATAGATCATTCTGATCTTAAAAAAATTACTATCTAAATAGATATATTTATATTTTATTGACTAAATAACACCTAAATAGTAAGACGTTTCTATATTGCTGAAATTGGTGAACAATCAGTTTTAATTTTAAGTTCTGCGCACTAGAACAAGAACTTTTAAGAAATTTGGATTTAAGAAAGTGTTTTTATTATCGGATGACTATTAAATGCTGTATTTTTTAAAAAATTTTTTAATTTGATTCAAGAAACTAAGTGAGCAAAAGAAAGTTCATTGATTTTTCCATCAAAAACTCAGTTAACTAATAATGTATGTCAAGTTATTTATTAACATTTCGTAATATTTTAATAAATGTCATCAATAAAAAAATTAATATTAAACCGAGAACATAAAAATGAATACTTCTCTTAATAATTATTAAGTAATTAAATTGTAATTTAATTATTAATAATCAAAACATGATTGATCAATATTGCCCGTATATAACACGGGTTAATTCTTTTTAACACGAAATTCTTTTTAATGCTATGATTTCAATATTTTAATATCAAATCATATTGTTACAAACCTGCAATTCTTTTTAATGCTATGATTTCAATATTTTAATATCAAATCATATTGTTACAAACCTGCAATTCGGCTTCCCAGCATAGTTTGTTCTATCAACAGAAAGAAAGTTTTACAGTCATCTGAATGGGACAGAGTCCAGGTGGCGCGTCAAAGGTCCCGGAGCTTGGCGACCATTTGTCGACTTGGCGACGAATTTGGCGACTTTGGCGCCAAAATAGATAATACCCGAAACTTCGAGAATTTTCCCGATCCGTCCAGTAGGAACCGAGATACGCCTCGAACGTTCCTGATTGGTTGAGAGGCTTCTAGCCCCGCCTCCTGAGACCTATAAAAGGGGCTGCGACTGCCAGAGAGTCAAGTCCGAGTTGGGAGACGACGAAGCCAGTAGTCGAGACGACGAGAAGTTCGAAGACGGAGCGGAGGAGTCGTAAGCGACGGTGAGCAGCGACGGAGTGAAGCTCGTGCTGAACTGAGCTGTGCGCTACTATCTGCAGTAGATTCTGGTTGTATGCTGCTGTGTGTGCTGTTGTATGCTACACGTCTCGGGTGAAGATAATCGTCTTCTGTGCTGTATATAGTTGTCGCTTTTGTGCTGTCCTGTGTGTCTTCGTGTAAATAAACGTCGTTGTTTTTATTCTATTTCTGCCTACTGATTGAGCGTTCTTTACACCATATCACTCCCACTATCCAAACGAACCCCGGTAAAAGAAAATTTCGTAACAATATTATCCTTGCAAGATCGTAATCCCATACGAATTATTTCAACCCTGAAATATAATAAGAATAACATTAAGAATATCTTTAAATAAAATGTTATATTTATGGAATTAATATCAGGATTTAAACTGAAAGCGGGAAAGGAACGGCAAGTAACTCTTTTTGATTTTGAAAGGGAGAAAAATGTGTCATTCTAAAGAGATGAAAATCTAAACATATAAAAACATTCTCCATTATCTCATTATAATCTTTTCTATATTAATTTGTAAAATTCTTATTGTTTTTTCTTATCCTCGTATCGTTTCCTTTAGGTTCAATATATATACGACAGGCAGAAAACCTTCGCCCTCAAAATTCTGAAGAAAGTGCACATCGTGGAAACACAGCAGCAGCAGCATGCACTAAGTGAGCGCGCCATCATGATGTCATGCAAACATCCTTTTATCTGTAGGTAGGTGAGATTTTTATACAATTCCAATCAAGTGAAGCAACCAAATTAGATAAAAATCTATTTGATTGGTTGATAATCATACTTTAGGGCATAAATATACTTTACTAGATTTAGTTAGAATGTAAATAGATTTGATATTTTATGTAGAGAATGAATCGAAAGCAAAAATGCTATTTTTGTTGTATGGAGGCATTTCAAGATTGCAAGATTTATCCTCAGCATTCTCTTTGTAGCTTCAAATCTGAGAAATAACCTAAAGAATTTTGATTATGAAACCAGTCACAAGAAAGGACATCAAACATTTTAAAATTTAAAAAAATTATAAAACCTCTACCAAAGAAGTTTTAGTAATTAAAATATTTGATTTTTATATTCTATAAAGTGTTTGACAATTACAAAC
>JAPMOR010015852.1:0-14673 GCA_026543865.1 Argiope aurantia | reverse complement strand
TTTAGACTTGTATAACCTTGGACATACACAAGTCTAAAATATTGTTATTTGGCATTGCTGTGGTAGTTCAATAAAAAAAGTTATAAAACAGCCAACAGAAGTTGTTTTGTATTGATCATCTGCCACTAAATAACAATGCATGAGCAGAACTTCGAAAATATTTCAACGTGCTCTGCAACATGTATAATTTGTATGTACTGCAACACCTTCAAATTATCTCTGTATTTCTTGGCTCAAGATAATTTGAGAGAGAACTTTCAACCGTTACATGAAATAGTTCAATAATTATAATAACAAATAATACGCTTCTAAAAGTATATACAATATCGCCTCAGCTCTGTCGGAGGTTGTTACTGTAAATTTCTCCGTTGTTAACACATGTAATTACTTCTCTTCCATTGTGTTGTTCCCTGTTTATTTATTCTGTGTAATATTCTTCTAAATCATTAATCAAGTTGTTTAGGAAATGGTGATAAGGCGAGGTCTCTGGTCTCCATGAGGGGTTGGGTTGGGTTTATCCTCTTTCACGCACTCTTAACCGTTCGACAGGCTAGCTCCAATGACTCCGAGTTCGAGAGATCACCGTGCTGAAAATGTCAACAACCCTATTATCACAAGGTATTGAACGATATTCTGAATACCGGACAATATTGTGGGGATACTGTAACAATGTTGTTGGGTATTTTATACTAATAGTGAACACTTTACTCTGTAATACACTACAAATTTATTGATTACGGCAACAAAATAATTCATATTTCGTGTTACAAATATCATTAAGTTTTGGACCGTAAAAAAGTTTTACTATATAGGAAAGGAAAAGAGTATGTTCTTTTCACTCATTAATGCATCGGCGTCAGATATTGAAGATTCGAATGAATTTGAGCCAGAAATATTTGCTAATAATAGTGATAATGATATGGATTTAATTACTGAAACTGGAACTAGAGATTTATTGGGGATTCAAGAATCTGATTATGTATCGGAGTCATTCAGTGACAGTGAAGAATATATTAGCATTGATCCGTTAACAATCTTTTCTACAAGCAGTAATATTTTTGGGCAAAAAAAGAAATCGACAAGCTTTGATTGGTTGAAAAATTCCACTGGAAGAACAATTGCTGATCTCCCCTCAGAATTTCATTCTGAACCTGTTATGTCTTCAACACAACTACAGAAAAAGAAAAAAATGGTTAGAACTTCCAATTTCTGTCCGAGATTCAATATTTTTGGTCATTGACTCGAACACATTCCTAAAATCAGACTCCGATATTACTAAACATGTTTCTCAATGGTCAGCTATTTAAAATGCAATTTAATTCTTTGTTTTAGGTCAAGTAGCAACTTCCAGGTATTTCATAAGAAAATAACTTAGTAATAGTGACTCTCTAATATTACGAGCCAGGTTTCTTATTTTTGTTAATAATTAAAATAAATTTCTAAGAACACAAATATATTATATACATCCTATTTAATTAACCCAGACATCCAAAAAATGTACTGTGAGTGTTCACCATTTGCCAATTATGGGATTAAATAGTCTTTTATTTTATTCTGTAGGTGGACTTCGGCTTCTCGAAGGTCTTACCAGACGGCCGTAAGACGTGGACTTTCTGTGGCACCCCTGAGTATGTGGCTCCGGAAATCATCCTCAACAGAGGCCATGACAAGGCAGTCGACTTTTGGGCCATAGGTATCTTGATGTACGAACTGCTCACAGGGACGTAAGTGTCTTGATTACTCTACAGTGAAATGGATGTATTTGTTCAAACGGTCAGTCGGTGCATCTAAATACAGAAACTGACGAAAAGGTTGGGAATGTACAGCATGTCCCGAAAGAGTAGAAATATACAATATATCCTACACTTAAATGTTGCACTCTGTAAGACATTTTACTACACTTAAGAGTGTCTTATCCTATCCTTAAAGGGTACAACCCTTTAAGTGTAGGACAAGACAACGGACATCAGGAAAAATATATTTTACAATAAAATATGAAGGTGCAAATGCAAAGGCTGCCACTTATAAGGGGATTGTGAACTTATTAAAATATAATTATACATCAGATATAGCGTGCAAATTTGCCAGAATAATGGCAGCCATACAATTGCACGAATAACAAACAAGATGATTCGGACGTCAGCTCCGTGAACACTGTTCTAGGGAAAAGAACGAAGACCATAAATGAAAAATGGAACTGAAGAATGTTGACTTAGGATTTAACAAAGAAATTAATAATATGTTCTCAGCTATATATATCAGACAGATCTAGATAATTTATAGATGAAATTATCTATACCTGCCTGATTAAGTTCGAAAGATAAAAACTCATAAAAAATAAATATTCTACCCATTTCTTGAAAAAAAAATTTTTTTTTAACAAATTCAAAATTTTGTACTCACCAGGGTAGGTATGTGCCAGTTCCTAGAAATAAAGTTGTCAATAAAAGCCTATTCAACAAGATTCCAAAATAATATGAATTGCCTACCTGAACATCTTTATAAACACTTGACTACTCTTATTTTAAAGACTCAGTTTAATGTATCAAATATCACGGAAATTATATATATTTTGATATTTCATTTAGGAAATTTTTGCATGTCCTGTGTCTGACGTCCATCCTAGAAGGATGGATTTCAAAATAGACTGACACTAAAATAGAAATCGGAGGACTTTAATGTATAATATAAACAACTAACAAATGCATGATATCGGGAAAAACATCTTGCATATAATTCAGGATAGTCAGTGCCACTTGTTCAAAAAAAAAATATTTCACACAATTGAGACTCCCAATCATTTACGCAACACACTTTTCTTTAAACGCTTCGAAGCTTTATGTTTGATATTGTGTTCTATTTGCATCGTATCTGTCGTGCAAATGTATTTTTAATGAGAAGAATTTTTTTTCATTTTTAATTCAATAATAAATAAATTCTGTTTGAATAACTTTCTTTTGTTAATTGAAAGATTTCAACTCGGCTCCAATGCATGCACCATAAAATTAATTTATATTTCTGGTGTGCAATTTTTCTGCCCATTTTAGATTTTTAAAAATTACACACACAAAAAATTCAGGATTATTGTTACTGCTTTTGATTTTCTCTAATGTTATAAAATAAAATCGTATAAAATTTTCTATTTTTTAATTCATCACCTTCTAATGATTTTTCATAAAAGAAAGTCATCTCACTATCTTTAATCATGCATATGATTTAAAAATAAATTGTTTAGATGTTTTGACTTTAAAGATATCTTGACCACGCTTGGGAAAGAAATCAATAAATGAATGAGTTTATTTCTTTTTTATCTAACTTATTTTAAATACCTTCTTAAAAGAAGGAAATAAAAATAAATATGAGAAGTTTCTGCCCCCAATTTTTTTACATCGAAATGAAGCAATTATGCAAAAAATAATGTATTCGAAACTGTGGTTTTTTCTTTTATCTAGATTTTCCTTCATTGCTTTCAGCCATTATAGGTAAAATCGTATTTCATTTTTCTTTTTTTTTTCAAAGAAATGCGTCTGCTGCAGACCAAGAAATTAAAAAAATTTCAAAGCTACAAATTTGAAGTAAATTAACAATTTAATCATATGAACCTCAGTTCCGAATTTATATAACCGGCATAAGTATATTCAGAATTTTAAAAAAATAATTAAACTATTAAAGACAGCACAAGTATTTTTTACAGTTATGGTACCACAGTTTATAGAATACCAGAGTATATATAATTTATCTCTTATCTGTTTATTTAACCTTAACTGGGGACGTGCGGTCTGTGAGACCGCTGGCAATGGATATTCTGTCACCCCTATTCTATTTTTAGCTCAATTGAATGGATTGACCCTGTAGCTTCCTGTTTTGTGACCTTCAATACACGTGCGCTTTTTCAACTGATTTCAGCAGATGTTTTTTAAAATAATTTAGTTATCTCTTCGAGCGCGGTCTCTAAGACCGCATCTCCCTGTTAGTGTCCCAGTGATAAGCAAAGCTTAGCAGATGGCGCTAAAACTTGGGCCCCGAAATACCATCCAGTTTACTGATCCTATTGTGAAGCAGTGCTCCAGACACTTTTAAATGAAGCAGAAAGTGATTTTAGTGATAAGGATAATTATAAAGAAGAGTTTTTTGGTAAAAGTTTGCATTCAACTGATTTTGATATGTATGTTCAAACACAATTAATTTTTCTAGTGATAATGTATTTTGAAAAATTTATAAAATATATTAATATACCAAGAGATATATATATACAGAATTTATAGGTTGATTTTTATACTAGTTCTGAACCTGTATGTTAAAAATGCCCTAGAAAACCGTGCTATGAAAGCCGATAAGAAAAGGGCCAATTTTACCCATTGTCATTTTTTTTTCATATCAATGTTGAATTTTACATTATATTGTCTTCTATATACCTTCATATACTGTAAAAATAAATATGATTTAAAAAGTAATATGCGTTTTCAAGAATATTATTTATTGTAGCATGTAATTTGAGAAGAAAATGCATATTCCAACGCATTAACTTTTCTCAATGATAATATATTTTGAAAAATTTCTAAAACTTATCTATATATCAAGAAAAATATCTGCAAAATATATTCGCAGTTTTTCATACTAATACATTCATTAGAAAATTTAATTTGAGTGAAAATGAAATGCGGTCTCGTAGACCACACCTCCCCAGTTAAGTCCTAAAATTTCACCTTCCCAGTTAAGGGTTAATACTTTTCTCTTCACCCGCAGGCCACCCTTCTGTGCCTTCGACCCCATGAAGACATACAAGATCATCCTGAAAGGCTTGGATGCCCTCGGCTTCCCCAATTACATCACCAAGAACGCCATCTCTTTGATGCGACGATTGTGCAGGGACAATCCGGCAGAGAGGCTGGGTTATCAAAAAGGAGGCATCACCGACATCAAGAAACACAAGTAAGTAAGAAAATGGATATTCCAACATTTAAATCGTGACGTCATAGCATGATAATGTTTTATGCTTGATTTGAAGATCCCAAATGCATTCTGAGCACAATGACTTACATCAGGCAAAAGAATTTATCTCCCCAAGAATTAACAAAATGTATATAAATGCGTCTAAAACCCTCACTCTGTTTTTAAAAACCCAGTCGAATAAGTATCTCCAAAACTTTCTGGCGAGATTTGGCGATTTATGGAGCACCCGCCTGGCGCAGCCAGGCTATCTCCTTCCTAGCAGCTTGGAGTCTTGGCTGCATGTGTGCCCTGGACTGCGATGGTATGGTGAATGGTCCTCTGTTCCATCTGGTCTCGTGGTGGTGGCATGAGAGGTAGAGAGGGTGGGTGTTCTTGGCCAATGGGAATGTCTCGTTCAGGCAGATGGGCGTGAGCCGAGTGCAAAAACCAGGGAGTGTGTAGTACTTTGAGGTTGAAGGGGTTTTTTTTGGCTGGAGTTCATCTATTGTTTGTTGGTGACCAATGGTGTACTAAGCTATCTCAGGTGGGACGGACTGGTACATGAAAACTTTGATCTGGCATGAGCTATGATGATATTTCTGGGTCTTTTAATTTTAATGTTGGGGGAATATTTATTAATATTTTTGAATACTTCATTTTCATTGGTATCCATTCTGTTATAGAAGTTTACCGATAATTTTTGTATTGTTTCAAGGAAGGATTTGTAATTTAATGCTTTCTTAAGATCAGCCGTTCTCATGTACCAGGTTGCTTTACATATGTTTCTTATTAGTCTACTGTGTTGTTGTTGCAGGATTTTAATATTACTTTTCCCTGCGTAACCCTAGGCAGGGCAGGCGTACATGAGTACTGGACGCAAATAGGCTGTAAAAATAAGCAATTTCATGTCCCTATTCAATTTGGAGTTTCGAGCTAGTAGGGGGTAGAATTTACGGGATAGAGCTCCAAAACTTTCCCTTGTGCTCTCCAAAAAAGTACTATCCTCCTGCCCCCCACATAATATTGTGGATCTTGGGTAAGACCACGAATCCCTTGCATGGCATTGGCGAATGATAGTTACGAAATATTGACTTTTGATGTGAATTTAACTTTTTTACTGAGTCTATCGTGTGATCTTTGTTGATTTTGTTGGCGATTAATCCCTGGCATGCTGTCAATAGTACTGAAAAATAGAATTTATGTTTCAAACGTTTTTTTTTTTTTTTTTTTTTTTTTTTGCCGTTTAAAACCATATTTGATATAGAACTGTAAATGTAGTAGCAAATTTCATATATTTAAGTTATTTCGGTTTCAAACTATTACGTTCACGTGCTTGTGAAAATACAGACCAGTAGAAAATTAACCTCTTAAAAGATTTGATTCCGAATTTAATAAATATCTGCACTTTATATCTTAAATCTATGTAACATTTTATCCACGTAGCTCCCTTCTTTTAGCAATTATTTCGTTGATTTATATTCGGACAGTCAGACAGATAAACTGACCACCTCTGAATGAAATTATATCAAAATTTGATTCATTACAAAATGTAAAGATGTAAACAATAACAACGGTGTAAAAAAAAACCTGTACCAAGTTTTAGCCGTCTATCTCAAAGCGTTTTTCAGTTCATCTATGCCATAAATCAGTCAGGAAATGTGCCATATTATGTAGGTTAAGAAAGTAGAGGGGCTAACAACATTCCTACTGTTTTTTAATATGTTAAGTTAAACTATTATTATAAATCAGTCAGAAAATGTGCCATATTATGTAGGTTAAGAAAGTAGAGGGGATAACATTCCTACTGTTTTTTAATATGTTAAGTTAAACTATTAATCTTCTAGTTAACTCAGGAAAGCGCTCACTTTTTAAAAACAAATCATTGATGGCTGTGGTACACTTTTCCATTATATTCATAATTTTTTTTATTTACTTAACAGGTGGTTCCAAGGCTTCGATTGGGATGGATTGCGAAACAGAACTTTAACGCCTCCCATTGTGCCAAAAGTAAGATTGATTTTACTTCTTTTTAATAACGTGATCTTATAATAAAATAAATATAAATTTGCATGAATGACTATCATTACAGGTTTCTGTTTTTTTTTTAATTTTATATTTAAAACATGTAGAAGATCTTTTATAAATTAAAAATAATAAATTTAATCTGTATTCGTATTCCACTGAAAAATAATGTATTGATTCATTTCAATATTTTAGAAGTAATTATTTATTTTTCTTTGAAAGGTTAAAGATCCCACTGATGCTTCAAACTTCGATGTATATCCAATCATGATCGAGGATTCTCCTGCAGACTTTTCTGGGTGGGACAAAGACTTCGACTGCTCAACCAATCGATGAAGACTCATACTCTCGTGTTTTAGATGCAGAATCCTACGAATGCACGACATACGAAATGCTCAAGTTGATGATGCTATGATCCAAAGAATATTCGAAATACACGATTTCGACATTCGTTCTGTTGCCGTTTTCGTATATTTAAAGTGATATTGAATGTCAGTGTGAGATATGTATGATGTGTGAAGGCATTATTCGACATGGAATATAATGCTGTTTAAAATGCATTATGTAAAACATTCAGCTCACTCTATGTTGAATTGTCAACATCAGCATTTTCTGTGGTAGAATTTCTTTTGAATTTTCTGCATAGGCTTGTAATGTACAATGGAATCTTGCTTAACGAGCATAATTCGTTTCCGAATTACTCGTAATGTGGAACATTTGCTAAGGAAAAGAAATATTTACATAGGAAACCATACAAAATAGGAAAACGAATTCCATTCCGAGAAAAAAATACTCAAACAAATTTGTAATTATGTGATTTATTAATGCATGCTTTTTTCACAAGAAAATCATCTAAAAACATTTGTTTTTGGCTACGCTTCGAAATTTGGTGAAAATAAGACAGCATTATCGTTAAAGGAGCTTGTAGCACCCATGGCAATTGCTTTATCGGGGTGATGTTTCTCAACATACTATAAAATAATTTCCTAGGCTTTAAAATTTTCCTTATTTCACTGGAAGACTATTGCTCAGTTGCTTATATCATTTCTTTCTCTCCTGTCTAAATCTCCTCTGCAACCTTTTGCTGTGACACAGAATGCAACTTCATAAATTCTTCGACAATTCTGGATGTGTTCTTCCACCAGTTTCTCGTTGTTGTTGCTATCTACTTCTAGCCTCAAATTCTTGGCCAGAGATAAAATATCGTCTATTAAAGTCTCAGGCACTTGCTCAAAACCTTCGTTCCACTACGCTGTTCGGTCAAACTTCTTCCATGTAGATGTAAGTGTTCGCTTCAAATAAATAAGCACTCAACAAAGACTGATACAGTTCAGTTTACCATATTACGTTGTCACACGACTCCTCACTACTCATTCTGCGAGACATCACTCGTTAAGAATTATTCGAATGACTTTTTTACATTTTATTTTGCTCGATATGCGAGGTCTCTTTAAGCGAGGTTTGAATGTATTTCAGAAAATGTGTGTGTGTGTATATATATATAATGACAATGGATTTCAGTATTTTATTAGATGTTGCTTTAGAGAGGTGTCTATTTGAGGATTAATTGTACTGGAGTGCCAAAATTCACGAGATACCGTTTTCCTATTGGATAAGGTCTCGTTTGCCATTGTAAAGTTTAATAATGAAATTTATGTACGTAACATCATTGTCGACTAATATATATAACTGTGCATGAAATCTTCCCGTATATTATCTCACATAGTTATGTGTTATCATATCTTTTTTTCCCTGCATTAGATGGAACAGATTCCAAAATTAAACACACCCAGGCATTTAACCGAGTTTAGATAACATATATCAGCTTGACATGATGTGGCTTAGTCTGAAATACTCAGCAAAAATGTCTAATACAGATATTCAGTCCTGCTATGGTTGTTCTTAGAATGTTTCATAATATATTAATGATTCTCTCAAGTACATCACAAATATGATACATGTTTGACGCTTTAGATGGCATAGCAAATTAACAATAAATTTTTTAGCTGTCATCACCTAGGAAGTATTTTGCAAGATAAACCAACTTACAGCTTAAAGTTATCTGATTTTTTACATCCATTTGGCTTGATGCAAACCTGCTAATAAATTGGCATACTTCTATCCAATAACTTTTTGTACTTCAGTGTATATCCATTTTAATATTAAAAATCATTGTTAATATAAAATTCTATTTTATAATTAATAACGATCAGGTATATAATAACTCTGTTAAACATAAAAAGAAAAGAATGAACAAACTTTTTAGCCTGGGAATATGTGCCCGGGAAATGCAACATGATGTAATGTTGGCTGTAAAATAACTGCTAGGTAAAATAATTCTCATTCAACTTTTCTTTTGTTACATTGATTACTAATTTTGCTAACAAAATGCAACAAACATTTAAAGAGTGACCAAATGCAGTGACTGTGACCTAAAGTGCTCGTACAATCTTGAATCATCTGTGTACAGGGTCACTCTGCTTATTGGAAAAAATTTGAAGCATGTTCTTAATTTTTTTTTTTCCAAAACAGTTCTTTCAGGTGATAAGATTTAATTTACATCTTCTCGGGTATTGGCATATATATGAAAGTTTTATCTTAATATACATGTTTAGTTTAGTTATATTAACGTTCCGTTTGAAGCAACACTAGGGCTATTTTGGGACGGACCTCGTAATTTTGAACCACGGTCAGATGACGAGGACGACACCTGAGCAGGCACCCCCCTCTCCACACCACACCACACCAGCGGGAGGACGTTTGGTCAGGACGGATTTAACGTGCAACAGACCCCCTTACACGACGGTTCTTTGGTGGAATCGAGTCTCGAACCTGAAACGCTCCGGTTCCGAAGCCGAGACCTTACCACCAGGCCACCGCGGCCTCTTAATATACATGTGGAAGTATTCTTTGTCGGCGTCCTGGCATAGGGGTAGCGGATCTTCCCCGTGAGGCGTCCATGTTGAGGCATGGTCGCTCTTCTTCTGTCTTCTATCTGTGAGGTGTGTGAATGTGCCCCACCCCCCTATAAAAAAAGGTTGTGCATGAGAATGTGACGAATAAAGTAGCTAAATCGTACTCTTGACCCTAGTCGGCGTTATTGAAAAAAACAAGAAATGCTCACGGCTTCAATCGCTGACAGGTTTCAGCGGGTTTGCAAAGTGCCATAAGTCACAACACAACACGAAAGTATTCTTTAAATTAAAATTATTCCAAGAAAAGAAATGAAAAATTGAATAATTCTGAGAAAAATGAATTAAATTCCTTTTCCTTCGCTAAATCGTTGCTGAATAAAACTGAAATAATTTTATGAAAGAAAAATGGCATTATATTATTATTTTCCGGATATTACGCCATGCTTTTTGGCATCAATTCTTAAGTGTGAGGACTAACGTCGTCCAGAAAGACATTCTGTTGTAAATGGGTTCTCTTTCAAGTAAAATTAAGAATATTTGCCGGTAGATAGGGTCTGTATACGGTCTTAGTGAATAATCAAAGAAAATGTCAAAGAAACTCTAAGCTAATATTGGCTGAAAAAAACAAACATACAAAAACTTTCTAATTTTTTTTTAGAAAGCCAAGCATATTTAAAACAGGAGATATAAAAAGAGCATCGATAATTTCATATTTTCTTCGTGGTTGCCCTGTCTAGAATCACAATAAAAGAAAATGAGACTCAAATCGGACTCACTGTGCAGGGTCGAATTCAAATTATGCAGAGTGGCTCTACTTATGCAGGTTTCTAATAATCAATCGTCCTCCCGCTAGTGTGGTATGGTATGGAGAGGGAGGATGCCAACTCAGGTGTCACCCTCATCATCTGGCCGCTGTTCAAAATTACGAGGTCAGTCTCAAAATAGCCCTAGTGTTGCTTTAAAACGGGACGTTAATATAACCAAATTAAACTAAATTTAATAATCAATTGAAAGTATTATTAAGAGTCTGTGTACTAATATAAGGTCAATTACTTTTAACCTCTGTGTCCTTTCCGTTTCTATGACATTGCATACCTAGCAGGTATCAGCAAATCTCACTTTTCATTACGCATATAGTTGATAAATCTCGACTTAAGCTATCTGTGTAGTTTACAAGACAGATAAAAAAAATAGTGAAATTATAATATTATGAAATTTAATAGTTATATGAATCGGATATTTGCGTTTTCAGTAGCGCTCGGATGTTATGGGACTGTCTTCATTAGAGAAGTTTTTGTACACAATAAACAGAACTTAAGTAAGACAATTGAAATAACACTGTTTTAATGTCAGATAATTTGACAGAATCAGGAACATGAAGTTATAAGAAAAACTATTAAACTGAAATCAAATATAATCAATATTCCTGGCGAACCAGCTAGTCGCCTGAGACTACTTGTAATAAATATGACCATTCTTTAGAAGTACAGAAAGTTACAGTTGTTATACCTCTCTTTACCTACAGTTTTATTAATTGTATCATTTTAAAATGAAATGGTGAAATTCCTAAAGCCTGGAGAGCTTCGGCTTATTTCAGTTGCGGAATTATTTTGTGTCTGATGCTCTCTTGATGCTTTTGTTTTATAGAGTGCGCAAATGGATGAGCAAGACTTTGCGATTGCATTTTTCATTCGTATCTGAAGGAGTGCACTATTCAAACTGGATGTGAAGAAAGTTTCGCCTCTGGATTATCGATTAGCACCCATTAGAAACACATGTAAAATCGTACAGACAGTAGGAGAGATAAAATAATTCCGCTGCTATAAGTCATTCGCGTCTCTCGATTCTTAACACTTTAATAGACGCACTTCTACGCAGCCAATCATTAATTTAAAAAAAGTTTCTTTATGTTCATCAATTATCACACAAAGAGTGTGGTACTGGCCAATAACGTCCGGCAGTAGGTTGTTGGCCACCTATTGTGTGAGGCCATCTATTGTAGTACACCTATTGTGTGAGCGGGCACTAACAATTGTTCCGTTTGTCACGAATATATTGTGTAAGCGGCCGTTAAAGGGTTAATATAGAACTCCCCACCAATTCCTAGGGCCCAACAACTGATTGGAAAATTATCAATAAATCCATGAAACTGTATGACTATATTTAACGTATTAAATTGGATTTTTTTAATTATTATTTGTAAACTTTATTACATAACATGCTATAAAGATCACAAGTAATTAATTCTTTATTTCTTAAGAACTTCATTTATTACTGCATGAATAAAACTGTTACATATGGAATTCTTGGGAAGAAATATAAATGTTGAAATATCAAATTGCTTGAAACAGATGTGTAATATTGTATGACTATATTGCAGCAACAGATGATAATTTTTGAGGCTGTGAAGTGATTTATAAGGAAATGTATATATTGTTATTCTAATTATTGGATTTTATGATTCTTCTGTGTAATAAACTTTAATATTTCAATGTACTTCTTTGATTTTTTGTGTTCATTTTCCCGTGCAATAAAATGCGTTATTACCAATATACTATGCATTACCATGGATATGTTCTATATTTAATTGTGATAGCTGCATGGGAATTTTAAGAAAGCCTAAACTTAACATTAACATTATATTAATATTTATTTTGTGTCAGAGCATTGAAATCATAAGCTAAAAATGTGATATCTTAAAATTACTTTTTGATGAAGAACACAACAATATTAAGGTTTAATATAGAATTTTTAATTAATTTAATATTTATCATTACAGAATTTTTAAGATTTATTATTTAATTTACAATAGAGATAAATGCTTGAATTTTAGTGCATCTAATCTTCGTAATTCTTCCAAAGAATCACAAAGTATCTTGTTCTTTTTTCACGTTGTTCAAATTAAAAACCAAGAGAATGTATGGCGTAAAAGTAGTCATGAATTATCATCATTATTGTGGCTAGTCAATATTATTCAAGAAAATGATGTCATTTATTATCATCATTATTGTGGTGTAAAATCAGTCATTTTACTTGAAGATTCGAAACACTCAGTGTGATCAGAGAGCTAAGTACTTAGCTCCACTGGGAAAATATATTGATAACGTAATAATTTCAAAATACAACTAAATTTCACCGCCTATAGTCTTTAAAGACTAATTATTAATTAATATTAATTAGGTATTAATTAATACCTGAGCAGTGTTACCACTTTAAACACTCTTATATCTTTGTAACAATACTGTTTTTCCTGAAAGTATACATGAAAATTCAAAATCATTTTCCATCTACAGCAAAGAGTAAATGATAGTTGAAGGCAGAAATTAAAATTTGTTTGCCCATTACTAATTAAATTAAATTATCTATTTTCATTATAAAAAGAAAAAAGTTTTCCCTCTTTCTTGGAGTTATTTTGCACGAAAACTTATTTGATGATACAAAAACAAAAATATTATTGGTACATTAAATTGGAATATGAAGAAGTAAAGGATGTCAGTCTTGAAGTACAGATGAGTTTTTACATTGAAAACAAACTAGAGTAAATAAAGTAATAAGTAAACTGCAAGTACTTCCATTATAAATTTCATCTTTGGGAATAGCTTGCAATCTTTCGAAAATCCTCTAGAAGAACATGCATCCATTGCTATGCGATGATAAATTCTCCACTAATGTAACAAAATAACAAGATAATCATTGCTTATACTTCTCGATATTTCTTGCTGCGGATGGACACACTGGACTAATAAAGGAAAGGTCATCAGGCTAATAGGAGAGGGATTAGGTTTTTCAAATATTTCTGTTTTTATTTCAACTTCAAAATCAGGAAACTCTAAAGTAACATGCTCTAGATATAATTTACCTTCTATGTGCTATTGTTGTAGCAATTTGTATGTTTCGATAAATAACAGTGGTGCGAACGCCGTATCAAAGGAACTATGTGGTTCTATATCTGCTCTTGTATCGCTGAAAATAATCTCATGCTCTTTATTTGTACTACAGTATTTACATGTGTCAATAACTTCGCCTGTAAAAACGTGTTAATAAGATCTCGAATTTGTCTGTTTTTTAACAAATAGCAATGTGAAACGTAGATCGTTTGCCGAAAGTATTTTTCAACCAAAATATACATAAAATGTTACAAAACCGAAATGTTTATAATAAAAATATCTGAATGACTTTTGAATATTTGAGGCGTACTTGTATAATACAAAAGAGGCTAAAATTACAAAATTGTATGGTTAGGAAATTTAATTAAAGAAAATGTGAGTGTTCTGTTTCAATTTCCCCTTATAGTTCTATATAACGGATGCCATTATTAATGTGCGGTTAAAATTACTTGACTTCGATGTTATGAAATAAAACAAATTCAACTGATATTGATAAAAATTTATGTATCTAAAATCATTACACCTGCATTTTTTGTGTGTAACTCATTTCTGAGCACATATAACGATACTCAGCTTGCTCGTAATAAAAATTACAAATTTTTACTATAAAAAAAAGACTTCAAACTACTCTTTTGCAGTGTCGATTTTAGTTTTTGAAATTCGAATATCGGATATTTTCTGGTCATAATTTTGGAAATTATTATTAAAAGAAAATAATTTTGGGATCATATTAAAATTCAATTGAAATCATTTATTCGATGCTACTAATTTAATTGTCATAACATTTTTTCATTATTTTCATGTTTAAAAAAATATATTTGTAGTTATAGTTCACGATAATTTGCACACTAAAGTATTTGACTATTGAACTAAGTAAAATAGCAACTGCATGTAAAAGACAATTAATTATTTAAAAA
>JAPMOR010015846.1:0-26359 GCA_026543865.1 Argiope aurantia | reverse complement strand
ATAAATTGAAGCTATGAATTTTACAATATCGAAGGTGTTGATTAATCTTAACGCATTGATTCTTTTGGTAGCTGTAAAATTTATAACATAAAGATAACGTTTAAGTTAAGGGCGAGATAGGATGGTTATAAATGGAACTATCCATACGGATGTTCGTCTATTTTCTAGGAATTTTCTTCCTGGCAGAGACATTGAGGTATCATTAATGCGTAATTATTTCCAAATTTATTTATCAAATATTCATGGAAAATAAGGAGAAATGAATAATTTTTAGATGCAAATTTTCTCTTCCTGTTATTAACATAATTTACATTCTTCTAGATTCTTCTAGATTATGCTTAAAAATATTTCATAAAGATTAATATTTAAGTTAGTGATCCACAAGAATTGAAAAATTGAATTGAAGAATTGAGGGGAAAAACTAATAACAATATTTATACATCATCAGAATATGACAAAAACCAAACACAACTTCATTGTTCAAATCATAATTCCTAATATTTGGAAATGTTAAAGAAAATATTTAATTACGATACTTTAATTCTTTCAGTGCCGAATGGCGAGTACAAAGTAAATATTTCAAAGAAAAAATATTTTACTTGAAAGTTATAAATCAATGAAAAATCCAAATCAAAGAAATATATTTTCTTATACAATTTCAGAATCGTAAGATATATACATATAAGAAGATAAATATTAAATTTTTACAGGAGATAGTTTTAGAAATTCAAAAAAATTCAGACAAATTAGCTTTCTTATTTTATTATTAATTAGTTCTTAAGTTTGATTAATATAAAAGTGTCAACATTTTTCAAATATTCAAGTTCAAAGTACCATGCGTTCCTCAAAGAACTAAAATAATTCTCAAATATTTATATCTGAAATTTTTAATTAAAATAAAATCCAAGAGGCGATAAACATAGTTTAAATGATTTAATAAAACTTTTGTAAGTGGTCATTAATTTTTTCAGAGCTATTAACACTACATGTTTCCCACAATTAAGCTGACATGTTACAGACATGTAAAATACAAATAGCCTTCTAACGATTCTATTACAAGGGTGAGTATTTTGAACAGCAATGTGTCGTGAACTTTGACAAGAGCTATTGCACTTTATCTGAAAACAGGAATTCATTGCATTATAAAGAGAAAATGATAAGTATTCACACATGATGAAATAAGATTCAAGTTTGAAATTCATATCTCAAAGTTGTCTTTTGACACTCCCATCACCGGCGTCTTCTACTCCTTTTCTGTGCATTACTTTTCCTCTTGCTTCCCGTCATTTCTTTCGGTCGTGGGATAGGAAAAGTTGAATAGAATCATACATTATGCTGGTATGATAACATGTTCATGCATAATGATTTTCAACAGCATCGGCTGAGGTTAAATAGTTTGATAAAAAAATGGAATATTTTTTTTCTGTTTTTAGCAGAAAGTGTGAACCCACTGCGCGCAATATGTAAAGTAAAAACTGAAGCTTAGCATATTTATTAAACTCTTTGCTAAACATTATCGTCTGCGTGTATGAAAAAGTCAAATAAATCGATACTAGAGACAGAAAAAAAATGATCTCTCTTTTTTGTTGAATCAATAAAAATTAAAGCAGATTTCAGACGCCAGAAGTCCAAGATAAAAGAAAAAGAACTGTATTTTTCAGTTTCAGTTTATGGTAAAAGGATAAAACTTTTGCACAAAGTTAGAAGTCTGGCCTAGCATGAAATCTGCTTAAGGTTTCTGCAGAGAACTGTTTGATGTATTAAGACGGAATGCGTTCAAAATAAAAATAAAAATTTTAAAAGATAGAGCAAAAAAATGCTTGAAATACCCATAGATATTTGTGGTTTGCACAGATTTTCTTGGAAATTATTCGTCAGAGATTTTCTGAATCAAATTCCTGACGACTGAAATATTCAGCTAAATTTTTTGTATATGTTATAAGTTTTTTTTAATGCATATATTTGCTTCTATCTAAAACATAAGTGAAAACAAGAAAGTTTAAAAAAAATTATATTTTTCCAGAGTTTATGAACATTTTTGACAGAAACTCTTTACGGTAGAGACATTAATAGGTGTAAGCATTTCTTCCTATTCTATGCATTTGTGAAACGTTCAAAAGTGTTATTATTTCAAAATGTAAGCATGCCTAGTTATCAAAAATTCTCCAAATTTCCCAGAATGCAGTGCTTTACTATTTTTGAACTAGGTGAATAACCTTTATGCTAATTTATTAAAGATACTGCAATTTAATGTGTAGAAAATAAGTTTTATATTATGTTAAAGTAAAATATATTTGGAATTTGTAAACGTTCAAAACAAAAACTATAGTTATTATTGTTTAATTGATGTAGTATCTTCTTTTCAATTAAAATAATTGCTCTCAAAATCTGAACATCTAAACTAAAAAGAAAGAAGTATTTACTCTACAGACATATATATATAGCATCCTGGTTATATAAAACTAAACATGTTTTTGTCACCTTTTTAGTCATTGAATTTATTTCTACTTAGCTATAAATGTATTTAAAAATTCATTTTGAAAAGAATTCAAAATACACACAGGAAGATGCAAGGATTAATAGCCAAGTCCATTGAAATTCCTCAAGGGCATTTCTGAAGCATGTAACAGGGAAATGTGTTTTAAGAAGAATTTTGTTTTCTCATTTGCAGTATTTCTTTCTAAAGTTGTTGTCTCTGAATTTGATATTCTTAATGCATTTCACCTTTTCTTCTTATTCTCTGTTCTTTATGAATTGATTCTTTTTCATCTATAGTTATATCACCAAACTTCTAAAAGTTTTGTTTGGTCATTCTTTTGATGACTAACAAGCAGTAACTGTAATGACTTACAGCAAAACTTTGGGTCCGGAGAATGTTTTGGTATTTTTTCTTTCTTGAGTGGCTGCACTAGTGTCTTCAGTTTTTACAAAAGTTTAAAAAAAATCTTTTTTTTACATATAATAATATTTCAGGAATGAATATTGAAATTCCTTAGACTAAATTTTATAAGCTAATCTTTTGTATACATGCAGAGCTTAATATTCTTTTAAGTCTGTGCAAATGTCACTATTAAGT
Organism: Argiope aurantia; assembly: GCA_026543865.1. Taxonomy (NCBI): domain Eukaryota; kingdom Metazoa; phylum Arthropoda; class Arachnida; order Araneae; family Araneidae; genus Argiope; species Argiope aurantia. The sequence continues at coordinate 23,283 of JAPMOR010015846.1, read as the reverse complement.
GATAACTTTAATTTCTACTGTTTTTGGGGACCTTTATGACTTCAAAACCCTGCCAGAAATTTTGTCTAGAAATCATATACTTTTAATACTTAAATTGAATGCTTTTTTTTTTCCTTTTCAAAACTGTTTTTTATTTTATACCTACATTTTTTTATATCTATAACAGTCTATTATTATTGATAAAAAATGTTCTGTTTCCTGAGAAAAACTTTTGTTCTGTTTTTATTTTTTATATATTTTGAATCAATCAATTTGTTTCTTACGACGAAAATAAGGAATTTATGAAGTCAAAGTTGTGAAAAATTGGATTGTTGAAATTAGTGCGTTGTGTATTTCTTTAACGTATGTATGTACATAATGTATTTTTTATGAACGTTTCAAGATTGAAAGATAGAATTAAGTTACCATATCCAGTTTTTTTTCTCTTTTTGTACTTTGTAATTTTTAATGGTATCTGATAATAATACAAAATATAAGAAACTGGAACAATAATTATTGATGGAAATAATAACTATCATTTACTACTTGTGATAAAACATATTTGAACGAATACAGACATCTTCTTTGAATAATATAGCTACGATGGTCTAGTGATAATGTCTTGACTTCAAGGTGTGAGCTGAAGATTTTAAGCAAATTTTCCTACAGAGCAAACATTAACACGAGTATTTTAGACTTGATAGAGTAAGTTAAACGTCCTTCTATTTGTGTGATGTTGAAACTTGGAGAAAAAGGATACCAGCTCAAGTGTCGTTACCGTCATTTGACAGGGTTTTAAAGACCATCCTATAACAGCAACCATCATATCTCTAAAAGGAGGGCTTCTTTTAATATACTTTTAAACAACATTTTATGAAATGTTCTAAATGTTAAAGACGAAACATATCACATGTGTAGTTAATTATTATGCTATATTTACAATATAAATGCAATTAATATATCAGGTACATTATTAAGCAAGAATTGTGTTTCGATATCCTCATATTATTACATGATATTTACAATATAGTGGAGAATCTTAGGGGATATCTTGCAGCATCTTGACCAAATAAGGCAGGATAAGAGCTCGGACAATATTCTACTTTCTTGCTAAATATTTGTTTGTATTATATATTATTAAAGATGCTTGCGATTAAACAACGAGAAACCAGATTTTGCTGTTAAAGATTTCAAATTGATGTAATTTTTTATTTTACTTGAATTCCGATGATTCTCCCATCGGTAGCTATGAATTTAAAAAAAAAATATGATACGATATAAAATATGATATGAAATTTAGAATTAACAGACCAAAATTTGTTTAAACAAGCTTTTAGTTACTTCTTCCTGAATTTCGAAGAAGAAGCAAACAATGTCATATAAGTTAGATAACAGCATTGTTTCTCCTTATCCTCCACTCCCATTTATTTCATAATACATAATTGATTCCTTGTTATCTTAATTCAATTTTAGATTGAAAATATTGGAGAACTAGACAACTGAAATCCAACGGTATGAGAAGTAATTGCTTTATAATAATACAAGGATTGAAAAGTTCTGTTTTCATTTTTATTGGCTTAATGAGGAGGAAATTGATTTTGTCGGTGAGTAGTTAGAATTGATGTAATTACAGATACATACTTACTTTAACACATACTTTATACTGTATATATATATATATATATATATATATATACTGAGTACTTTATACTTATACTTATAGATGAAACACATTTTATTGAATTCCAATGATTTTCCGTTACGCAACAATTTATTAAAAATATGATTTCAAATTTAGAATAAGTAAATTAAAATTTGTTTAAACAGGCTCTTAATTGCTTCTACCAAAATCACTAAGAAGTAACGTCGATGTCACATAAGATAGATATCAGCACTATAATTAATTCTTATACTTACATGTATTTCTTAAATAATAATTGATTCCTTGTTATTTTGATTTAATTTTGAATGTAAAAAAAATTACAAACTGGCAAAAATTTCACAGCGTTTTGATTAATTCCGTTGTTTTTATATGAATCAATATCTTATGAACAAACAAGAAAGAAAATCCAAGATAAAGAGATTAATAATTATTTATTAAACTAAGTAGATATTATGGCACAGAATAATTCAAAACAGTTCCCGAAATTGCAATATGAAACTTATAAGCAGTCACGTTATAATAATAGAAGCAATTTGAAAGGATTGTTCTGGAGAGAAAAATAATGTATTTAATTTTAATTGTGACATAAATGTTTGTAATAACTGCTCTATGTCACATTACTAGTTTATAAGAGACCATCCATACAATAATTCATTTCTCTACCATTCGAATCATTCTGAATACATATCCTCAGTTCGTGAAATGTTGCGTACATAGGTGCTATTTAGACAAACATTTAGACCCCAAACAGATGAAGAACGTTAGAGGATATTTCTGAACTTCAAATATGCTTTTGTAGGTAGTATAAAATATTAATATGAATCAGAATCACAGAGAAAAGCATGCGCTTCATTCTTATTTCAAAAGACAACTGAGTAAGATGATCATGAGTCGTTTCATTAATGCTGAAATAACCGATATTCACTTCGTTTCGAGGCTCAGTTAATGGAAACGGACCATTGCTGTACGATCCACACATCATTCAGTATTTTTAAAAATGTTTGCCAATCCATGCAGTGTAGTTGTCATTTGTACATGAATGCCAGTTGGATGTTTTCGATTATTTTCTCTGATATTCCGTTATACTAATGTACTAATATTAATTGTATTAACTATTGTAAAATTCTTAATATAATAAATCATTTAATGCTGCTTTCTGAATTCCTTGCTTTGTCTTTATGTTTATTTTTATCACTTGAGGACGGCACTTGGGATCTTGCTTTTCTATGTGATTTTGATTCCCATTATTATTTCTATCTCATTTATAAGTTACATATTGTAGAATATTTAGATAATCGGTAAGAAGACTATAAAAATGCTTATTTATGACGGCGGCGATCATGATTTACTATGTATGGCAAAGAAATCCTCAGCCGCATGGATGTGATCAAAAAAAATCAGTAAAGGAAATCAACATGTTCGCACATAAAACATTAAGCTTTATTTTCTTTGTATTGCAGTTTTCTTTCTTATGTTTGTTTAGAAGACAGTTGCAGCGATTTGTAACTAGTGCGATTATGCTTTAATAAAATAATATAAACACAATTTTTATAAAGTGGAAAATAAATTTATTGATGGACAGAAAAGTCAAAACATCCGAATTATATTATATTTCTCAAATACGAATCTATGCGTAGCAAATTTTCTTTTAGGAAAGCAAATGGAATTTTGAAATTTTCAGGATCAAAAATCCGGAAAATCTCTCCTTACTGGAGAATTTCTTTCAAGTTAAAATGTCTCCAAACTCGAGCGGAAGTGTTTAATGATGTGAGCGAAACGAATTGATGCGTTCAATCTCACACATGTATGTAGGGGCAAGACAATCAAATATCTTCCCATGGCTCATAAAATATCAAGGCTGACAGAGAATTTATTTCAGAAATATGGAAATATTTCTTAGTGGAAATCTTTGTCCTGAAAGGAAAATGAGTATAAAGAGATTAAATCTTGTCCAGAGAGTTTTTTTGGGACTAAATAAAAATAGACTAAATTTTTTTGGTGGAATTCTTAATTGTTCTGGAATTAGTGCCCGGTAGAATTATTGTCCTTATTCCCAGAACCAAAATAAGATTCTGGAAACTACAATTATGTTGCAACTTTGATGAAGAAAAAAAGAGAGATCTGTAAAAGTAATTCGCAATGTATTTGATTATAAAAATAGCATAATTGTGGGATTCATATAAATGTCTAATTTATGAAAAATTCTTTTTATAAATATAAATTATTTTCAGTAGTTTTTATCAATTTTAAAATAAGCACCGATTTCAGGCATTTTATGAGTTCCTACGAATAAAAAGAGTAAAAAAATGCTTTCAGATATAAATCTTACCATATTTTATAAAAACAAAATAAAGAATGTTTTATCCTAACAGTATTTAATAATAAATTTAAAGTCAGCAATATTATCAATTTTGCTAAATTTAAAGATTGAAAATAAATATGATGGTTAAATATATAAGAAATAGGAAAAATTCTTAGGAATATAGGAAAATAAATATTCGAGATATTACATCTGAAATGGTAATACATTCTGTCAAGTGTGACATTAAAAAAGCATATTATGTCGAAGGATATTACATGGTAATTCAATGAAAACTTGAAAACCATATGAAAAACGAATAGTAAATAATATCAAAATGAATATTAACTAATATTTAAAATATCTGATTTATAGATCAGCATGGCGAAATTATATTTTACTGAAAGCAATGTTTCCAAAAAATTCATTTATTTGAAGGTATGGAGCCAGAAATTTTGTCAGACAGACATTAATCAAACTGATGTCAAAGAATTTGGCAGCTATTCCTGTAATAATAAACTGAGCTTTCATGTGAATGTTGTGTCAACTTATTGATTTATTTCGAAATAATTGATAGTACTACTGATATTTGGAGATTTAATTGTTACTAAAATAGAATCAATTCGTAAATATCTTTGACGCGTATTAACCGATACTGAGCTATTTTTGGCGATAAGATATTCGTAAATATTTACTTCCATATGAAATAGTTTACATTCCAATTTATTTTGCTACATTCACAATTTGTTTGAACTACAATCATTTTAAAGTAATGCATTGTATTGCTAAGCTTAAAAAATCAAATTCAGCAAATAAAGCTACAAAATTTTGATCCCTTTACTAGATGTGGATGTAATATGAGGTGACAGTTTCTAAATTGAAGAAAAATTTATATTGATTTCCGGTGGAGTCTGAATATTTTCCTTATTCCCTCTAGAGTCCTTAGAGTTGAAAAGGCATTAAAATTGCTCTGTGGATTGGTCATGGAAATAGCATTGATTTGCTACTAATTTTATCCAAATTGTAATAAAAATGGTAAAAGTCGATATTTTTCTTTTCGATTTTATCTGTCGATGTAGCAATTTCTCGTGTTAAGAAATAAATCCCTTCTGACTTATTTTTATTATCTAGTCAAAAGTTACGGTTTGTGCTTTAAATTACTTTTAACTATATGTTATAATTTGATTATTGCCTCTTAAAAAAAAGGGGGTGCGGTTTTTGAAAAAAAAAATGATCTATAATAAAGAATCTTCACTTCGATTTTTGTTCAGCAGGAGCTGATTAAAAATTTAATAGGCCTTTTTGTATTTATTTTAATGTTTTTTTGTTTATGAAACGATATGAACTGATAGAAGTTATTCGCAATAGTATATAGTTGAAAGATAATACCATCAAATGAGCAATTGTCAAATAATACAGGAAAAAAAAAAGATTATGAGAAAAAAAATGAACGCACTGAAATAAAATTTCAGGTATTGATTGTGGATATATTGGGGAAACGAATTCCATAAGCAGTTTAACGACAATAATAACTGAAATAAGAAATTTTATATATGACGAAATAAAAAGAAATACTGCAACGAAAGGGAATATCATGAAATTTTATTAATTGCTGCACATGTGTTAAAGTCGATATCTTCACACGCAACAAAATCATCTGATAACGACTAGTATTTCTCTCTACATAAGCAAATAATTCTCATGCAGCTGGGAAAACCCAGAAAGTAATCTTTTTAATAGAAAACATTATGGACCCCTGATGCATATGCAATATTTTTAAATCCCCGTATACAAAATGTGGCATTAATAATAGAGCCTACTTCTTGTGGAATCCAAATTCCTTTCCTAAATCTCAGAAATTTATTTTATCCAATTCATTAGTTTTAACAACGCAAGCCTTAAAAATGTGAGAATTCTATTTTATATATAAATTAGCTTTATTTTCGCTCTATTTTTATAAATTTATAAAATATTATCTTGCTAATAAAAGCTGCACATGCCCTATTCATTTAATAGAGGAAAAAATATGCATAAACAAAGGATTGTATTTCATTCACATAATTATTAATGGGTTATAAAAATTTAAATATTATGTCTAAATGTATGAATTATTATAATTCAGGCATTAGATGTTATGATATACGTTTTTATGATCTAATGTCGTAAAGTTTCCATGCCAAGGTCATCCAGAGATTTCTTAATTTTCGATATGTTTATATATGCGATAAATTAAAAAAAAAAGTGTCTCAACTAAGTAAAAATGCGATATCATTTAAAAAATAATTCATTAAATATCCTGTTTATTTGAAGTTAAAAAAATATGCATAAACTAAATATTGCGCGTCATTCACATAATTATAAATGGATTATTAAAATTTAGATATTATATTGGAATCTATGTTAACGTAACCTTTAAATAAATAGCTGTTATACTTATTCTTACTTTTTACTGAATCTCTTAACGCCCCAACAAAGTAAGATATCATTTAAAAATAAACAATTAATCAAAATTGCAATCATTATGAAATTCAATGCAACTAATATGTTCTTTGCTTTCTTGTTTTAATGATACTTTTTAGTTTTATGATTGAGTAGTCTTTTGTAGTTTGTGTTTGTTCTATTGTGGTTTTGCTTGGATTTGGAAGTAATAATTTGCTTTATTGTATAATTTATTGTCTTTTATTTTTGTGATAATAATTTATTGCTAAAGCCTCGATTTCTGGGGATTTTCGTGTCACCAGGGTCAACATATCTGGACGAAAGTCAGACACCTCACAGAAAAATCCCCAGTTTGAATCCCTGTATGAGGGTACCCTTGAGAAAGTCTTCGAGCCTGATTCGTCATTTTTTTCTTTTCGATTTTTTGCATTAAACTTGATATTTTTTTCTAATTTGATTTAAAAATAAACTTAACTCATTTATTATTATTTAAAAAAATTCTTTCATTTAATAATGGACGATGATTTCCATCTTCCATCTGAGCTGTTCATTATTCTGCTTAAAAGAGCAGGTAAATTCAGAAATGACTTTGCACTGCCCTATTTTCCAAATCCCTTTAAAAGGAGTAGCATGTTATCGAAAAGTGAAAGGAAGTTAAACTATTGATTTAAATTCGCAAGGAGCTACATGACAGGTTTTATTTTAATTTAAAAGTGGTGCCACTAAGTTAAATTCAGACAGAGTGCTTGTCTGAATCTGTTCAATTTGTCAAAGAAATAAAAAAAAAAGAATTAAAGCCCCTTTTATCAAATTAAAGTGCTGGTAAGAAAAAAAAAACTATTTCTTTGGAGCAAATTCGATTAGGCTTTTTATTTAATAATGAGATTTTATCATTCAATTTGGAAATCGAATTATAAGGAACCGTGCATATGAAAAAATGAACTATGTTTTATATAATCTAAAAAGAGAATAGGGAAAAAATAATTTAATACTATTTATTTAATCGGTGGTAACAAAATTTAAGTTAAGTTCGCATAATATTTAATTAGCTCCAAAAATATGATCTTTCACTTTTTGTTACTTTTCATGTAAAAAGATTTGCCGCGCACTTTCTTTTTCACTTACAGAAATTTCTTTTGGATAAATATAAGTGGTTTCTGTTGTCCATGTTTTCTATAGTTTGAAATGTGACCATAAATATGGAAATTGACGTTCTTATTTTGACGAATATTTTGTTAGGGGAAATGTTTTATATTTTAATTCTAGCACTGCTTATGTAGCTGCATCAAAACCATTCTATATTAAGTGCATTCCCGAGTATTCGGTTTGAGATTATCCAGCTTCCATACTATCCGGGTCTGTTTTCTTTATCGCAATTAATTGTGGAAGGCAAGGCGTTGCGTTGGCAACACTGCGAAGGCATAGGAAGCTAGAGTCTCTACGATACTCCTACATGTCTTGTGCAAAATACAAAAGAAAAAAAAAGAACACCGTTATATTCGTTGTTCATTGTTTTGCCAGTGTGTAACGAACCTCAATTGGTACCACTGTTCCTGATTATAACTCCACTATACGTACAGGAATGGTGAATTGCTCTTGGGGTATGCTTAATGTTTTTTTTTAAAATTATACCACAATGAAATTTACAGAATTCCTGTTAAAATGTGAACAATTTATATCCCTTTAATTAGTTTTCCTCTAATAAATTATTGCTGTGCAGTATATAAGCATATATAAACTTCCAGTACAGAGCATTCTGTTTTCACTCGACGCGTTACAGGCAACTGCAGCTGTTTCACCGGGCCGTGGATGTGTTCATCTTTCACATGGTTTGAGATAAATGGAGGGCTTAGTATCCAATACGAAGTGAGAAAATACATATTATGACAGTGAGTTTTGGTATATAAACTTTGTTTTCTGGTATTGGTATTCAAAGAAATGAGTTCATAGAACTCCGGCGTATCCGGCATTTTTGTTATCCGGCCAGTCCTTCCGCCACATTAGACCGGATTCTCAGGAGAGTACCGGTTACGCTCCAGAGTATCAGGTTATTCGCAAGTGTAACCGGAATTTAACATTCCCGAGCAATCGGGAGTGTTAAGTTTCGCTACTGGAAAATAAATAGCAATGGGGAATTTATAAGGAAATATAAATTAATTGGAATAAATGGAGAAACCATTTATTTCAGAAGCGCGCTATCAGACATTTCATTCTCTAGAATGCCCTGAAAGAGGTATTAGTTATGTTTTCTAATTTCAATGAAATAATCAATGCATTGTTCGTTTCTGGAAACATCCATAAGTAATTAAGGACAACACTTTTTAGAATCATTTAGAATATTAATTATATCCAAGAGAATATTAAAGCTGGGATGGAATATTTTATAATCTTTCTCTAATTTAAAAACACACCTCTTAGCTTAGTTCAAAGATAAATTGGCGTAAAGTATCTGAAAACTTATAATTCTTCTTGTGGCTGTGTTAAATCCACACATATTTCAAAATCAATTTAGATATGCTAAATGTACTAAATTCAATTATACTCTCTATCATTATTCTTAATCATGACACAATTTCGAAAATATATCAATTATAACGAAATCCATTGTGCCAAATCCTGTTTATTGCATTGGGGTTTTTTAAAGTGACAACTAAAGTTTGATTTAATTTATTATGCGTTTAAGCACATTTTATCACATTACGGATATCATTAATCAAATCATGGTAAAAATAATATAATTTTCAACAAAATAAAGAAATATATTTGGAAAATAAAAACATAATTTGTACTTAAATTTATTTAATTATGGATTATGTTTAAAACATTTAACAATATCTATATTATACTAGAAATCTAGATGGTAAAAAGTTAAATAGTGCATGATGTTTATGAAGTTCCAAATAGTATGATTTAATTTAACTATTATGGCTAAAGCAAACTTATATTTAAAATATTATTTGACGAATAATTGTTTTTTGCTGCTTAAAGTGCAGACATATTTCGTTTAACCGCAGACATTAACTGCAAATTAAATCAAACTGCAAGTAATTTTATACCAGTCAAAAATTTTAGAAATATTTTCAAGTGCCTAATTGACTTTAAAGTTACTTGAATTTATTATCAATCTTCCAAATGTTAGAAAATGACGTTTTCATAAAAATTTGCATTGGAAATTTAAAACAATAAATTGAATTTGCACCTTTCAATTTGATTCAAACAACAATAATTGCATCATTTCTACCTATAATCAATCATTCATTATAGAAACTGAAATTATTTTAAAGGCTTAAACAAGGAAGACGACGCATAAAATAAAGAATGGTAACATGATATCTAAACACAAGTAACTTAAAAAGGAATTTCGATATTGAAGTTTAAATTTGTTGGATTTTATTAACAACAGACAAACTTTACTTAATTTTAAGATGAGAAAACAGAAACAATTCATTTAGGCAAAAATATTTAATTACATATTTTGTTGTTAATAAAAGTCATGAGAAAATTTTTTAATCCTAAATTAAAAGAGAGCTACTAGATTTTCAGAAAAAAATTATTATAATTCTCCCAATTATTTCTTATTGATTGTTATAGAATACAAATTTTAGCATACAATATATATACAAAGTAATTTACAATATATAGAATAAGACTTTAAATCTATTAATAATAAAAACTGTTTTATGCAGACTTAGAATAAAATTTTAAGGAATAATCTAAAGTTCCTATTCTATAACAATCGATTTAATTTGTATTAAAATATAATTTCTATGTGTTAAAACGGTTCACACCAAGTCGCCAATGCAGAAGCATTTTAGGATATAAATGTTTCATAAACAGTTCTTTTGATTCCGAAATCAGATACAAACTCAAATTCCTCCGCCAAATTCCAAACCCTTTTAAATATATTTCTTACTAAAACAATTAGTTGCATTGTTTCAACCTAACAACTCAAATTAAACTGCTAAAACTTCTTTCCTACCATGACATGTACGAGCAATTCTGGATGACACATCTGGGCACCTCTAAAATTAAAGATAATTTCTTGAACCAAAGCATGGAAAAGAGTTTAGCTCTCCTATTTCAGATTAAATTGTGAATTTGCTTCTCAAGTTTTAGAACCCCAATCGAAATGAAATTGCTTGCTCTGTTGGTCTCCGCCGTTGCCCTGCTACTAATTTTATTATGGTGGTAGCCAAGTTTGCCTTTAATAGATACAGCATTTCCTTGTTGATATCGTCTTTTGTTAAGTGATCAATTGCTTTATTCGGGATTAGGAGAAGTGAGTGGGAAAAGTGCTGTGCAGAAAAATTTCGCTGCATTTGCTGTTGCGAGTCACGTTGATAATGATCCAGCTGAATTGATTTAATTACTTATTCTTGTCTAATCATTAAATATATTTTTCCTTAAGCTGCCAGAGACATGGAGTCAAAATGCCTCCGTTGTTATTTTTCTTTTTTGTCTTTTATAAACGGAATTGAAAGTTATTTTCGAAACACAGTTCTGGAAATCATGTAGTTACAAAAAATATTTTATAAAATTAATATTGAAAATGTGAAAGTTAAAATATTAATGTTAGAAGGATATCATAAGAAAAACCTCAACAATCTTTTAATGAGTATTTATTTCGTACACATATTACCGAATGACACTAATGTTAATAACTGTTAGAATTTAACAAACAAAAATAAAGAATAGAATATTTTAAAATATTATTTTAAGAATAACTTCTTTATTCTTTATGCATTGTTCAAGTTAAAAGTAGTTTCAGAGACGGAGTCAATGACTCTATAAATAACATGAAAAACTTTGAAAAAAGAATAACTGGGTTATGCGCACCTGTTCATACTTAAACATTTGCCAACATATTGCTGGAAGAACAACTTGAAGGTACCGAGGAGATCATTATATTCTGCAAAATATCACGTGATAATCAGAGCTAAAGAACAACGCGAAGTCATTTTGATACCTGTTTCCAATTACAGGTTAAAGAAAGGCTGATAATGAGCTGAAAGTATATGTTATTGCATTTAATAACTAATATACAATAAAATGATGCTCGGAAATAAATTTGTAAATATAATAAAAAAATTAATTTCGAAAATAAATCACATTTATTATGGTTTCTTAACGACAAGAAATTCCTCACCTTGTATTTATCATTATTGCAAATAATTTAATTTAATTTATTATTATAATGAAATATTTTTCTAGAAATTATCATTGCCATAATTATAAAAATTGAATGTCTCTAATAAAGGCGAAATATCCGTGAAAGTTTAAAATAAAACTATATGAAACAGATTTCAGGGTATTTGCAAATATGATATGTCTCCACAAATAATAAATAAGATAGTATGCATTTTTAAGTTCTCTAAAGAATAGAGCGTTTAACATGAACCTATTTCACATAAATGCACTTGGGAGGATAAAAATATGTACTTCGGTGATATTTAACAAATGTTAACTGAAATATGAATCAGTTAAAAACTAAACGTGATTATTGTATTTATCTTTAATAATTTTCATAAACATTATTTCACAAACATTATAATAATTTTCTGCTATTCCACTATAAAACTTAATACAACAGTTTCCTCTTTTCTACATTTCTTCTTTTAGTAGCTTTATGAACATACTAATGATTGAAAAGTTTGGAATAACGATATAGCTATATATAACAAAGTTAATTCCAAAATTAAGGTTATTCTATAAATAATTGTACTTTTCGAAAGTAAAACAATCCAGCACAGGTGGTATTAAAAGTCAGAGTATTTTCCAAATGGAAAATAAATAAAACAAGAGAAACGAATAAAAATGAAATTTATTAAAAATATTTATTCTTGGTTTGCTTTGACACATTCAACAAATGCATAAACAAGATGTATACAAAGGAAGAAGTAAAAACTCACAACCGAAGTCGACTTCAAAACGCTAGTTTGATACTGGCATAATAGAAATGGCGCTCAAATAAATAACAGAAATAATAAATAGGAATGGATATTGTGTTCAAATAAATAATAGAAATAATAAATAGAAATATATATTGTGTTCAAATAAATAATAGAAATAATAAATAGAAATATATATTGTGTTCAAATAAATAATAGAAAAACTATAAATAGCTCTCAAAGTACACATCTACAGCTGCGAACAGAACTTCCGAGAGAGAAATCATTGAATCATTTCATTAGATTTGTAGACAGGACATTGAATACTCAAGAATTTTTAGATCTCAGTTCCGCATAGAAATTGAGCATAAACAATTACGCATTCACAGTCATTTTTATCATCAAGGTCAGGAGTCAATATTACATCCATTCAGCATTGATTACGAATCGATTTAAATCTCTCCTTCTAATCATTGTATAAACTAGTTCGGTTTAGTTTAGTTTAGTTATATTAGCGTCCCATTTGAAGCAACACTAGGGCTATTTTGGGACGGACCTCGTAATTTTTACCCGCGGTCAGATGACGAGGACGACACCTGAGCTGGCAACCCCCTCTCCACACCACACCAGTGGAAGGACGTTTGGCCAGGACGGATTTAACGTGCAACAGCCCCCCTTACATGACGGGTCTTCGGTGGAATCGGGTCTCGAACCTGAAACCCTCCGGTTCCGAAGCCGAGACCTTACCACCAGGCCACCGCGGCCCAAAACTAGTTCGGGTAATTAGAAATAATGTTTGATGCAGTTTATAATTTTACAGATTGCTAAATGATTGAATTTATTAAAACCAATTTTATATGTAGTAAATTTAAATTCAGTTTGAATGTAATTATATCATAACCAATATCTTATTTGTCTAAAAATATCATAATGATTATATAAGCATAGCATTGACATAAATTTGATTTAGTAATTTGTATCAGCATTATCAGATATTCTAAACTAAGATTCCTTTCAAAATTCAGATATTTTTAGGTATAGTATTTCCTTTCATTTGAATCACCTTTTAAAACCACGGATGATCACGTGGGAATGGTCTCCCTATAACTTTCTCGCATGCTCTCAAATAAATGTGATTTTGTATTTTAGACTTTTTTTTTCCGAAGCCGAATGAAGGAAAAAATTGACAAAGAATTGCAATTGCAATCCCAAAACACATATCAAATATAATATATTTCAGTCATTGGGTTTTTGAGTTGTCGCGTTTATATGCTTCTGAAATTACAGACAGACAGACCTTTAACCGGAATTTGTTTGGATTTGTCTGATAATTGTCGTGACTTGTCTACGCATTTGACTGGTGACTTCAATATTAATTCTAAATCTTATCATCAAATCTTATCACCAATTCTTAATCACCAAATTTTATCTATCTGGATTTCATTATTTTGTAATTATCTTGTTGTCTTGTTATTCGAATAGCCGGACAGACAGATTTCCTATAAATACTTTTGTCTAAAAATTTGATGAAATCGACTAATTTGGGGCAAATACCAGCAAATAACCACCATATATCCAAGTTTCATTCATCTAGCTCAAACCGTTATGAGTTATCTCTGTCAATAACTGACACACAGACGAACAAACATTTTCCAAAAATGCATTTTCTGAACTCTGATGGGGCAAAAATGAAAAGATTCTACAAACTTTCGAATTGAATCCCCCTCCCCATATTTCATAAAAAAAAAGTAAAAAGCCATAACTCCTTCCAAAAATGTTTTTAAAAAACCCAAAAAATAGCTCCTTAAAAGATGTTTACAAGCCGCGTTTTAAGCCGTATCTTTTAAAAAGTCAGCGGGAATCCAGCGCTGCTGAAAATATGAGAGATTTGTTTCCATTAAACTATATTCTATTCCCTAATTCTATACAACTGCACCCAAACGAGATTTTAATTACTCCCGCTTTTACAAATCTTCGAATTGAAGTGATTCCCTCCTGGACGGATGCTTTCCTTATAATTAATACTTTCTGCTCCGTAAGTCGAGCAGCGACAAGCTTGCGGAGAATGTTTTCACTAAACAATAATTAAAGGTGAAAGAAATTCAATTTCATGTCGATACTATTTTCTCTGAATGAGGATGATTCTGGGGCAAAATTTAATTCGGAAGATTCAATGGTGATTTAATTTATTTGAGTTAGAAATCAAAATAAATAGTTAAGATATTTATAATTGGTAAATAGGTAAATAAAATATCAGTTTATAATTGAACTGCTCAACAAACAGAGTGCAATGTCTTTTATTTCATTTATTACATTCCTAGGAACGGCTCATTAAAATTTGGAGACTATTAGTATAAATATTACCATGTAACATATGCCATATCCTAAATCTGCTTATAATGAGGACGAATGTGTGCGGGTGTCTATCACTCTTTCTTTCTATGTGTGTGCGCGTGTTGTTGCTCAATAATCTGGACCGTTTGATCTACAGCTATCAAATTTGGCACGTATATACTATTTAGGGTAAAAATGTGAAACTTTTAGTGATTTTTTGAAATTGGAAATAATTGAAAACTAAACTAGACTTTGAGTTTTTTCCCCTATAATTTCTAAAAACATTCCTGTACAAAAACAAAGTTTTCACATTTTTAAAGTTCAAAAGAGTATCTTCTCAATCATGCCAATTTAGTTTCAGTAAAATTAGTTAATCTAAGATATGGTTAGCTTTTAATTGCATTTTTAGATATACAGGGCTAGCAAGAAATAAGTTACCCGATTCAGAGAGCTCTAAAATACGTTCTACAAATACAAAAGTATGTTTCATCACTCCACAGAATGTCCCATGGCAAAGTTGTGTCAACTACCATTCGAGCAAGGAACTGAAGTGCAAAAGTTTTACGGACCTCTATGTCCCCGTCCTGCAACAACAGGTGCTCAGACTTGAAATGCCAAATATATCGTACAATTTATCGTACAGTTGAATACGGCATATCCATAACACGGGAAACAACTGGCAAGCTCACACTATTATGCTTTGACTGCCTGCTGCGTGGTCGCAACATTTTCTACGCTGGAAGACGGTTTTTGTTTCATCCTCTTCCTGGAAGAATGCCAAGTTACCTAGTTTTTTTCAAATTTCTGCATCATCTTGCGTAAGGCACCTGGAGACATTCGACCTCTTCGTATCTGCTTCATACGACGAAATTCCTTTAGAGCTGCAACGGAGTTCTTGTTGATTCTGGTACAACAATTTCACCAGTAGCACTTTTCCTTGCAACGTAGGCATAACGAACAAAAAAGAAACTAATGTTCATGTAGAATCCGCCTTCCTTTTATACAAAGAAAAATGGCAATCGACATGCGCTGTAACGCAAATTAAATTAGGTTTCACATTTTTAATATATTCAAATAAATGCCATTTGTGTTACAGCACCATCTATTGGTGGATTTTTGTACTAATTTTGATTAATTAATAAATGTAAAGCGCATCATTTGAATAATCTAAAGCGCATCGCATCATCTAATTAATTTATAGTTAAAATTTTATCTTATTTGGATCAATAGAGCGCATTTTAGAGCCCCCTGAATTGGGTAACTTATTTTGTATTTACCCTGTATTTCATTAGAATATTTTCATTGTTGTCAATGAAACCTAAACCTTATAATTACTTCGTTAAATATTTGAATCACGTGATTTTATTTTAACGTTGAAAGAAGAATTCTGCTTAATATCTGTGTAGTTTACAGGGCGTATAAAAAAAGTGAAGTTACAATGCATTCAAATTTAGAAGATAAATGATTCTAGAGTTTCCGCTTTTAATAATGCTATGATGTTATTGAACTGGTCACCATCAGAAGAGTTCATCTATACAGTAAACAAATCGTATATACGGCAATTAAAATAATACGGAATTATTGTTCGGCAATTATCTGCAAGAAATTACATCTGATCACAATAATTTAAATTAACTTATCTTATGTTGTTGATGGAAAATGCAATCTCAACATAGTCGAGGAATTTCCGAATATTTTTTTTTTATATAATGTTTCCTTTTCCACTGTTTAAGCTTGTTCCTTTCAAAGTGAATTTTTGAATACAGGAATATATTAAAAATCGTTTTTGTGTACTTCAATGATTTATGCTTTATAAATTTTCTGTTGTAAAGTACTCGGAATCTCTTCTTTTTAGTGGATTAATAAACTATAATCTGTGTTCAAAAGACGTTAACATGCATGGTAGAGAAATCGTTCGTATTAAGTATTGTCAAATACTAATAATGAAATCTTAAAAAAAAAAAAAAAACTCTCCAGTTTTATTATTCGGGTTAATTCATTGAACATTCTTAAGTGTACATTTCAATATTTTGCCTGGTAATTAGAGAAGTTGCCAAATATTATTAGAAATGCACGGAAGAGAGTTCGCCATGTTAACGAATCCTCCTTTCTGTCATTGAAAAGAAGATGTAAGAAAAATCTAGACTTAATAGGATTTTTTTTTCTGTTAGGCTTTTACACAATCTATCTCTCACTGTATATCTTTAATATATTAACTGCATATCTGTATATAAATTATCTTACTTCCTTAGATTATTCTGCATTAAAAGTCAAGTATCAATGAGATTTTGTATAAAATTCCGGAAGCTAAAAAATTCCACAATAACAAGCTAAAGTGGAAAATTAACTACAGAAAGCTTATAAATAGTGATATGAAAAGGCTGTATATCATATCAGCATCAAATTTTAAAACAAAATAACATCATTTCTTTAAATAAAATTGTTTTTTTTTTCTGATTTTATTCGTCACTTGATTTTAAGGGTAAACATTTATGGTAATATATAAATGCAGTGCATCATGACTTTTGTAAGTTCAGTAATATATTTTTAGCGTATTATAGAAAAATAAAAGGAAGAATAAATTAATGTTATTATACACTAAGCTACTCAATTGTTTTTATTTTACTCTAAAAAAATTTCCTTCCATAAAAGAGGGAACGAAAAATCTCTGAAAGAAAGAAAAGCAGAAAAAGGTAAATTTGAATCATTATTCATGTCAAGTTAAATTCTCCGCGATAGAATGAATTCTTCCCGTTCTAGCAAATCCAAACATGTACTTTATTCACTAATGAGTTTTTATCGTTCAGTTTAGGAAAGTGAATTATAAGATCTCGTGAACAAAAATAAAAGAACGATAGTTTTTATACAACCCAAAAAAGAGACCAGAAAAGAAAAACGCTAAAATTAAAATTCCTCTTTAAGCAGTACTAACCAAGTGAAAAGCTGAAGTCACGTGGTATTTAATGACCTTCAAAAATATATTCTTTCTTTTCTGTTCTTAATTGGAAAAAAGTTTTGTCTAACACTTTTCCTGGGAAAAAAGTTTCACTTTGAAGAAGGTAATCGGTTTCCATGCAATTTGAAGTTTTGTAAAAGTTTGAAATGAAGTTAGAAGGAGGAGCAAGATTGCTTAATGGGCAATTTATTACGTAAAATCTCTCGTGTTGTGCTTTCAAGACTGGTCATGAGTGTTAGAGACAATAATAGGGACTTCTTTATGCACTTTAGACTGATATTCACATCTTTATGCACTTTAGATTGAGGGATATAGACAATGATGTGAACAATTAATTTAGAATAAACAATAAATGTACTTGAAGGGTGTAGGAAATATATTTTTTCTAGAAACGCGATATCTTCTCGAAAATTTTTAGTAAGTAGATATTACAACTAGATATTCGTATGTAGATAGTAAAAAAAAACTGAATGTCCAGCATATATTAAAACAACGGTTATGTTCCAAATTACAGCAATATAGCACTCGGATTGTTTATCCGACGTTGGAATGAAAGCAAAAAAACAAGTAATTTTGGAAACGCGAAAAAAGAAAGCAAATAAAATTCAGAACGTGTTTTTGATACCAAAATTGCAGCTCTTTATTGAATTTTGAGCTCAGTCATTTCACATTAAGAAATCGAAAGTGCAAAGTCATTCTCAATTTCTTTCAATGGTGATTGTTACAAATCTGTTTTATTCAGGTCAAGCCATGCACAGAGTTGCTACTTTGAAAATATAAAAAAGGAAATTTTATCTCCTTTAGAAAATTCAAATCCTAAAAAAATCATTGCATCTTATTGGATTTTTAGGTAGTCAGTCATTTTAGTATGCATTGCTTAAATCATGAACATAGAAATTACCATATTTCCTCAGAAACTGAATTTTGTCAATTGGATTTAGTTTCAACAAAAATTAATTGATCTTCAAAGTAAGAACCATTTTGTGTAATATAAATGTAGTATATACTCTTCATCGTATTAGACAGTTTTTTTTTACTAATTCCTAAGGTGTTTTCGAAAAATTCAGATCATGAAAATTCATCAAATTTTATTTTATTCTTTAGAGAGTCAACATTTCAGTATTGTTGCTTAAATCATGAATAAAGAAATCACCAGAAAACTCAGAAACTGAGCTTTGCTAAATGCAATTTATTTCAACCAAAATTAATTAATCTTGAAAATGAGAACGGTTTTGTCCAATGGAAATTTAATGAATACTCTTCGTTGAATCGTATTTTTTCTAGTAATTTCGAATATGTTTTTCTCTGGAACGAATAACCGATCTCGCACTGAATGACAATATATTGAGAGAGACCAGATACTGAAGCAAGACTCAAGGATAGATTATTTCCGATTTTAAGTAAAAATAACATCGAAATTAATTCTGCACTTCTTATGATTAAAACAGTATCTCTCCGAAATATAACAGCGAAATATCCATTGAAAGATTTTCTGTCAAATACAGGATGTTTATTTAGTACCGGACCATTTTTCATGTTTAATAACTCAAAAAATAATAAAGATAGATTAAAATTAATAACATAAATGGTTAAATAGACAAAAAGTTTCATGACCTTTGTCAATGAACTTCCACGTGTGCCCCCTTCGTCGCACGGAGAATATCAAGTCGATAGTTAATTTCACACCAGGTAGCGGCAAGCATGTCGGCATCCACAGAGCGTATTGCGGTTGTAATTCTGGGTTTTAGGTCCTCAATGTTCGACACTCTCCTCCTGAAAACGATGTCTTTTACAAATCCCCAAAGGAAAAAGTCCAGCGGCTTTATGTCAGGTGATCTGAGTGGCCAAGGAATTGGACCTCCTCGCCCAATCCATCTTCCTGGAAAATGGCCATTCAAAGAAGTACGAACGATGGTACCCCAATGAGGTGGCGCACCATCTTGTTGCAAAACGACATGTGGCTGAAGCTCTTCTAGTTGTGGAAATACGAAGTTTTCCAACATGTCTAAGTATACGACTGATGAGACCATCTTTTCTGTAAAAAAGAAAGACCCAATGACTCGGTCGTGCATTAGTCCACACCACACATTAACCTTTGGGGAATCCCTTTGTGTCTCATGGTATTCATGGTGGTTTTCAGATCCCCATATGCGGACATTATGGCGATTAACAATGCCGGAAACATGAAAGGATGCTTCATCGGAGAACATTATGCGCTTCAGAAAATCAGCATCATCTTCTATCATCCTTAGCATATCTGTTGCAAAGGCCATCCTCCTAGGCCTATCATTCGGTTCCAAAATTTGAACAATTTGAACTTTGTATGCACGCAGTCTTAATTTTTTCTTAATAACCTTGTACACCGTCGAAATTCGCATATCCAATTCTGTTGCCGCTGATCTTACATACATTCTAGGATTGTGTAAAAATGTCTCTCTGACACGCTCAACATCAAATTCACTTGTGCAAGGACGTCCGGAACGTTTCTTATCAGCGATACTTCCAATTTCTAGAAAATTCTTTTTCCACCGCAAGATGCTGATTTTGGATGGAGGATCTTTTTGGTAAGTTCTTCTGAAATTTCTCTGTGCTTGCACTATCGATTTCGTTTCTATGAACCACCTTAAAATCTGTGCTTTCTCTTGTGGTGTATGCATTCTCCTTAATATCTGCTCGAATAAAACATCACATACAAAAGTACTACATAGGACAAACACATCAAAAGTAAACATAACATTTCAGTAGTTGCCAAAAACAAAAGAGAGAAAAATGCAATTAATAAGCAGACGATATTTAGAAAAGTACAGATATTTAGAGTGGAAAATGAAATTATCTGAAATTAACAACACGCGCAGACGATATTTACAAAAGTAAAAATATTCAAACCTGTAAAGGAAAATATATAAGTTATTCCATCAATAACTGCCATAAGTTTGTTTATATCTTCATTATTTTATGAGTCATTAAACATCAAAATGGGTCCGGGACTAAATAAACACCCTGTATAATGGCAATTTGGTCCAATTAGTCTGTTATATGGAATGCCTGGTATTTTTCAGGTAAGTAGATTAGTACTGATGTATTCACGGGGGTCCTAAAGATAAATAAATTTTACTGCTCTGAAATTTTACCTGAGAATTTCATTTCCTTCTTTGCACGGGAAGAAATATTCTGACAGTACTTCACACTGTTGATAAAAATGGGCCACATTCTTTTATATATATAACTAGTTAAACCTTGAAATTCACTACTCCATTTCAAAATTAATTTAGGACTCTCTTTTAATTAGTCCGTACGATTTCAAAAGATGCAGAAGAACAAAGAGACACCCCAAAAGATATCTGAAAAGCAAAGTTGAATCGCGAAAGGAAATGATTACAGTTTAGTGGTCATCAAAAGAAATTATCTTCACTAACTTTTGGACTGCGAAGAAATATTCAATATACATCAAGAATTAAAATACTTTTTTTTTCAATAGTAGTCAACAGAAAACGACAAATTCTCTACAGCAATGCCGAATTCATGTTTTACAAACACTATATATAATTTGAATAAACTGGATTACTAAACTCAATCACAGAACTTTGTTTTCCAATACTCAAATAATTTTTCAAACACTAAAACTGCTGTATTTTTCAAAAAATAGATGTTTAATTATCATGAAAATATAATTTGTATTGATTTCTATAAAGGTATAACTCACTTTTTCCTTTTTGAAAAAAATTATGTAGTTTCCATCGGCCTTTATTTGCATTAAATGATTTTGTTCTTATCTAGTCATGATAGCTTATCTGGTCTTATTTATCTTATTTGCATGAACGTTTGATGACATTTTTAGTATAATTTTTTTATTTTTTTTTATTTTTGTACATACAGTTATTATATCATATTCATATAATCATACATATCAAATTACTAGAATTATAGAAATTTTCCTTGGCTAAGTTTAAATTTGCTACCATTAGAAAATTTAAACATTTTATAAATGCAAAAAGGATATTATCTTCTGCTATTTAAGATCTTCCTAATAAATAAAAAAATCATAGGTAATAATAATAAAATAATAAGTTATAATGATAATAATAATAAAATGTAAATAAAAAATGCCTGTCAACTGGTAAAATCTAAAATTTTAACTAAAACTGGATAATGCAGTTAATAAATTAACGTTTTTACTAATTCTCAAACATCAGATATAATTTAAAATGGTCACTCAAAAGTTAATTTCATTTAATAAAAAAATAATTGAATTTTAGAAATTAATTTAGCGTAACAATTTATTTTCCCCAAATTTTAATTATTTAGTAAAATTAAAGTTTACTATCTTCATCACTCAGTTTTTAAGATTCTTTTATTCATGGTTTATTTTTTATTTATTTTACTATGAAAAAAAATGCGCGCATAAAAAACTTAACTTGAAACTGGAAAATAGTTTTCAAAAGTATTCAAAGGAATGAAACACATAAGCATTTTTCTTTTTTTTTTTGTACATTTCTAGGACAGTTAAACCTCAACAACAACAGATATTCATGCATTCCACCTCTTGGTAGCTCTAGAGTTTTTAGGCCTGCGTATAGGAATGATGTAACGACTGACGCTTAGCATATTTATAAAGTTCTATGCTCAACGCTTTCGCTTATATGAAAAAAAAGTTTAATAAATCGGTACAAGATAGAAGGAAAAAAAATCGTTTCTTTTTATCTCTGCTCAATCAATGAAAAGCAGAACAGTCTTTAGACGCCATAAGTTTAAGATAAAAGAAAATACCTAAGCTATACTTTTTGTGTTTTATTTTATGATAAGTTGATAAAACTTCGGCTCAAAGTCAGATGTTTTACGATTCCCTTGAAAACATTTTTGAGTTGAAGGAATGGAATATTTGATGTTTAAAAATAGAAAATAAATAAAATATAAAGGAAAGAAAGAAATTTTTTTTGAAAAGACAATAGACTGTGGTGTTACTTAATACGTTTCCATGGAAATTAGACTTCTTCGAATGCAATTATTTTGTACTGCTGAAATCTCCAACTTAATATTTATTGCGCAGATTCTGTATATTTTACTGCATTTTTCAGGAATTTTCTTATAATAAGTCTTTCCTTAACTATACTAACAACATGAAAGTAACAAAATACGTTAATTTTTTTGTATTAAATCCTGAAAACTTTAACGCAATCTATTTACTAATTGAAGTGTTAGGTACAATAATATTTATGGGGACCTTAAACAGGCTACTCCACCCAGATCGATGGCACACATAAAGAATCCGAATGACCGGACCGATGAAACAGAAACGCTGGCAGGAACTATGGTTCATTCCTAAGGGTCATCACCGGTCACGGTACAACATTTCCCTTGGGAAGTACGCCCCTTCATCGATGGGAGGAGGCAACCCTTTTCTGTACACAAAATTGTGGAGAAAACCAAACACCACACCGGAAGCGTCTCACCCTCATTTATGAGGTACACCACCCCCTTCCCAGTGGGAGTGATATTTATGGAAAAGCCATTCCCACTGTTTTGGGCATGCATGAGCATATTTTAAGCACCCTAATCCTGAAATTGATTCTTGTATCTATATTATGTTCGCAATTACAGTTTTTTAAAGAGCAATTATCAGTGGGTATTTTTTACTATCAACGAATACAACTAATTACCTAGTTATCATTGAAAAATATTGTGGAAATTCTTTGAACTGGTAGCAACTTTCAGGTGTACAGAAATA
>JAPMOR010015840.1:0-18939 GCA_026543865.1 Argiope aurantia | reverse complement strand
CTTTTCAGTGCTTCAACACAATCTATCTCGGAATCTATCTTTTGTTAATATCAGAGTCAACATATAGGTGCATTTGTTTGTTTTTTTAAATTATGAATGCCGAAAGTGTACGTGTATGGCCGAAAGTGTAAGATTCGAATGTTCCAAATGAAATGGTTTCATGTTTACCATAATTCTCAATGAAACCAAGGCGAAACAGAATATAAACCGATGTTAATGCTATGGGGATTTATAACAAGCATATGTTTATATCAATTTAGCAACCTTTAAATTTGGTTTTACTAATTTTCATCTTAACTTTTTGCGCTGATTCTTTATAAAATTTTTTAAATCGTTTCCTTATTCAAAGAATCCTATCTAGAAGAAATGAAAATACCTGTATTAGAATAATTTTCTAATATTCAGACGGGATTCGTTTGATTTATAAAAATCTGCATCATTCATCACATACAGAACACAATCCAGTCGAAATTCGAAGTTGAATTTTTTAATAAAAGTGATGAAAATTTAATTTGCATTTTGTTTCAATAATCAAGCCGGCATTCATTTTACTACTATCATTACTCTCACGATCCGTAATTTTTCATTTCCTTGAGAATCAATCACTAAAATATAGGACTTTTTTTTAAAATTCATTTTCACAAATTTTTGAAATTTGTACTATGATGCCACTTGAAATTGTAGAAAATTTTTAGGGTCGATTGTTTCTTTCTTCTCACGGATTCCTACTGATAAAAAAGTACTTATAGCCATTTTTCGATACCTTTGGTTTTTTATTCCCAATAGAATCGAATGTACAAAAAATAATATCAAATATCTATCTTAAACTATTACCAGTTGTTTCCTTCTACATAAACTGCAATTTAGCTCAGATGAAAAAAATGCCTTTTCCAAATTCTCATTTATTTCAAATTTGCTCATGATCTCATTAATTTATCATTACATTTTTTAGATCAGTTTATGGGACTTTATAATATAGATTCATTTGAAAGGACTCTTATATACTTTTCCCTCCAAGCTTAATAGTGTTTCATTTAAACTCGAAAATTCAATATAATTTATCTTGTAACACTTTATGGTAAAACTCAGAGGCCAGTTTTGTACAAATGGGTCAACAGCTTAAAAGAATAAAAGGACTGTTACGTATTTTTTCCTAAGGAAAAGTAGAATTCGATTGGACTTTTTAAATTGCAAGAGTTTAGGAAGAATTTTATTTCTAATTTTTAAGAGAAACCTTTTTTAATATCGTAAAATATAACTAACGCTATTAATAATTTTTGCATTGCTAATATTTGAAAAAACTCCACATTTTTTAACTATATACATTTTAGACTGTCATTTTGAAAAGACTATCTTTGTACAAGCAATTTTTGTGTTTAATATCTTAGCCGGATTTCCTCACGGTTCTTTTTCTGAAAGGATACCCGTAAAAAAAATGGTAAAATAGAATCACATTTTATTAAATTGATTCAAATTTGCTTTGAATGAATTTCATCTTGAAGTATTTAGTATGAATAGCACATGTTCACTCTGCTACTACCGTGATTCCCCTTTTCATTGTAATCTTTAACAAAGAAATCAATTAACATTCTTTTATCAAAGAAAACCGATTGCGGTATAGCTCACCTGCATGAACCATGTGCTCTGCAACCATCTCCCCCACCCTTACACCGTAAATTATTCAACACTACATTACAGAAGGGAAGAATATTGATGGTATATATAAAATAAGACATTTTAGCAAGGCCGTTCTCACAAAAGCCTCTTTGCTATCAGATACTCTATTGACAATAAATCACTAAAAACACATAATTTTTTAATAAATTTTAATATACATCATTAAAATTTATAAAATCAATTTCATGTTCTACTTTTGAATATTCATACCCTCGCCCAACCTTCCTCATCGGAATAAGAATTTAATTTTAATGAATTTCGTATTTAATTATGTCAGCTATCACATTTTTCAAATAACTTTGAAAACTATTTTGCAGATGTAATGGACAATATTTTCTATTAAAACTTTTATATCAATTTCGGTTCGATTTATATCATTATGAGAAAAAAATAAAAAGAAAAAAAAAGGGAAATTTTCGATGGTTTGAAACTTTAATAAGTTCTATTGTAATAAAAATTTCAGCTTTGATTTTTTTTTTCTTTTTGAACATTTGCTGTGCAAATAGGAAGTACAAATCAAATTTGGCAGCATTACGCTCAATTGTTTTATTTCATCGATTTTTGAATCTTTTCACGTAAAATACGTCAACTTAAAATATTTACATCAAGAATTCTAAACAATATTTTCTTCAACTAATTCTTTGTAATACGTGAAAAAAAGTGCCAGATGATTGCGAAAATTAATAAAGCGATGTTTGTAAGCAATACAGGTGTATTATGCAAGTCCACTTACCCTTCTACTTGCTTTATTTCATTCGAAAGCTCATAAATAGTTACTTCTTTCAATTGTAATTACGAATGACCTGCCAGTGATTATATATAACTAGGTGTGGATCCCCATTTCCTTAATATCAGATTCGTTTAAAATGTTTTTGGAAATAAATTTCTTTTCAAATTCAATTTTGAAACGCATTGATATTTTAATAAATTTTGTCTTGAAATAGAATTGCCTTGCACAAAACGGTACTTGGAGGATTAAATAGCAGCTAGTAGCAACATTATCTTACTGTGCAATACATTATTATGTCATATTATGTGCGCTCAGCCACTTTTTAACAGCAATATTAAGGAATGGAGATTATATACAAAACGCCCAGGCTCTCCCTCCAAATGTTCTTATTCTGGTTGGTCACCCTTGTCAGTTAGATGTTAGATTACAAGTTATCCTTAAATATGTAGTAAAAATCAAATATATGACAGATATTTTTATGCTGCTTTATAGAGTAAATTATTTTTTTTCAATCTATGCGAAATAAACTTTATTTGAGGAATAAATTTTATAAATTGGAAATATTCAATTTTATTTATACTTAAAATGTCAGCGACTTTTGAAATCGGGAGCGTCCAAGTTCCATAAATTGAAACTTCTCAAAAGAATCCTAGCCTAACCAATCACTGTTAAAAAATTTACATCCCTTTCATTCGAATTCAAGTCCCTTAGCCAATCAATTCTTTGATCAGATTTTCATCTACATCGTTAATATAAAACGTTACACCCTTTTTGGGAACATTTTTCAAATTCATGTCTTCCTAAAGTTTTTATATCAGTGACTCATTTGAAATTCTTTTAAATTTATCTTTTATCTGTACAATAACAGCATCAGTTACAGATTTAAGAAATAATATGTAAATTGTTCAACTGGCTTTTTTTATAATTTCATCTTCCGCTGTTTAGAAATATAATTGATATTTTTTTCGAATTCGTTTTTCAGGAAAATGTTCTGAAAGATTCAAATAACGCGCAATCGCCTTTGCTTCGTCTAAAAATGAGTTAAATTTTGTTCTTAAAATTTGGATTTTAGTTTAAATTTTATTGATTAAATTAAAAGCACAGTCGAGAACAATGGTTTTTACTTGAAGTATTTCACTGATAGGGCTAATTTTGGACAATATTGTAAATGATACTATTAAACATAAAATAAATGACATTTCTTATATTGAATCTAATAGACTTTCAGCTTCGAATACCGCGCTATAATTATTTGAAACAATAAATTTTTCTAAGGCATTATAAGCTTGTTAGAAATGTATATACACTGTTATTTAAGCGTATCTAATTTGGCTTCCTAATGATTTAAGAATAATGTTTAAAAGCTTTTGTAGAATTTCCCATCTTTTTGAAGATGCAGATAATAAGTAATATAAACATTACAATATCCAAAAAAAAAAAAAATATTGCTGAATGTGGCATCATAAATTAATAACTTAAAAGAATGTCGTACGTTATTCACATAAATTCTTGTGCTACTTCCTTTCCACTATATTTCCTACTAAATTATGGTTAGGTATCGCCATCTACAGGACGAATTTCGCAATTTGATTTGATTAGCGGGCGCTTTTCGCAAGCTTTTTTTTTTTTAAACTAATATACAAAATAACATAAAGAATGAAATCAATATCGCATTTATGGTTAGCTGTGGCCATCAACCGGGCAAAATTATAAATTCTCAAAGAGCTGGAGAAGCCATAAGACTGTTACCTACATTCATTACCTGAAGAGCTGCTAGAATTGCAAGAGGCAACAAACAACTAGCATGTGGTCATCCATCTAAAGGGCTGCAAGTTCTCCCCCAAAAGAAAACCTAACGTCACAGAAAATATAAACCTAATGCTAATAAGCTTGCTCAGAATATTTACTTGAAAAAGCTTTGACTGATTTATTCTATTTTTTATCTGCATATTGCGCAACTGAAAAGCTTAAGAAAAAGAAAATGAATTTATGCTTTAAATTTGAAGTTTTCCCGCTTCTCCTTCAGGCTGAACTTTAGCCACTCTATTAATGGGGCAATAGAGGACTCTTTGAAGGTATCTGCCAACGTGTAAAAGGCAGTGTGTGGTCAATTTTCTAAAAAATTTATCGTTCTATTTTAAAACCCATTTATTTGGGCTTCCAAAGCGGAGTTTGTTTCGATTCTACGTTAAGCAGAAAGAGATATTCAAAATAGATGAAACGATTCGGTTGAAGCAAATTCAGCATAACACAGTAACGGTATTCAGTAAGAAAGCGAAATAAAAATAGCCGTATTTAAACATTTCTTTCTAAATTGAAGCTTCTAGAAGAATTGTTTCGGGCCTGATAACATAATTTCATTTTACAATATATTTCTTTTCAGCTCTACTATATTATATTCAGCCTTCTCGCACTGAAAGATTAACTTTGTTTTTAAATTACTCACGGAAATTCATATTATTCACGAGTAAATTAGCAAGAAAAAAAAATGGCATGTGTTCCGCAAGTATTTTTCCTCATTTTCATAATGCGCTTTTAGTCTAAATTATCGTTTAATAACTTATTTACATTGTATATCCAGGTGATAAAAAAATTCGATTCGTTACTTGCAAAATCGCATTTAATTCCGTTTTGCGATTGCAAAAATGGGAAGTTCTATGTACATGGAATTATGGCACAGCTTGAAAGGTGGAAAAAGATCATCGATAAAGACGACGAGGCTTAAATGGATAAAGTTAAGTTTGTAAGCAAAAATTTCGAATATACATATATATACATAAGAAAGGAATGTTTAGTTTTATGAAACTTAGACTCCCAGCCCCAGGTCGCAAAAGCTGAGAATGAAGAAGTTAATCGATGAAATGTATATTTAAAAGATCCGAGTGATAAATATAATTTAGGTTATATCGAAGTTGATTTTAACATAATGATTTATTTAACTTCCTAATAAGACGGCATCTTAATTGTACAATTTTTTAAACTCTTATAATATAAGAACTTCTTGAAATAGTGATGCGTTTATAAGTAATTTTTTGAATTATAAATTATTTTACACTTTCCACTTCATTGAAGATTTTAAATTGAATGATTCAATGACACGTAATTGTATGCAGTGAATAAGAAATTCGAATTCTTATATTTTAAGATAAAAGCACTGCTTTCTTTTTCCTACTAATATTAAACAGATCTTGAAATTCAATGAATCCGAACTTCCAAAGATTAAATCGAATAATGAAAACATGTCAATGATCTTAACAACATCAGCGCTGCAATTGAATTAAAAATTTAGGATATCGTTTTAGTTCGATCCATTATAAATGTATAAAAACGAATACATTTGTGAAAACGTATCGTATTTCAATTAAAGAAAAAAATAGTCAGGATCAGATCACAAATCTCCTTTTAATTGAATGCATCCGACGCCACCCGGAACGTTTCAAATAAATGGAAACTGAACTTCCACTTGAATACTTAAACGTAACTGTATTTAAATTGATCTTATGATAGTATGGTTTGCTTACTATTAAAATGAATGCCTTTTTAAACTAGCAATAAAAAAGAATTTATAGCTGTTCGGTTCAATTTATAAATCTTCCCCTCAATTAAGTATCTTTACTAAAAAAAGAAGCATAAAATTTTAATAAAAGAATTTGAAAGGAAACAATCCTTTGAAGGGAGAAAAACATTAGATGCGTTGTGCAAGAGTAATGGGAGGTAGAAAAGGTTTCCATGATCCACTGGTATTTAACAGTGAATCTCTAATTAATGTTCGGGTATGTAACGGGGAATAAAAGAGCACAAACAGAGAACGCGCTCGCATCGAAACCACACAGCAGTCGCATGCCGGCTCATAAAAACGGCGTCCGGATGCGAGAGATGTGGGGTCATCATTGGCCACCGAAATGTTTCCTTTTTCTTTTGTAGGAGAATAACGAAGTTTTTCTTCGTCTTTCAGAATTTGAATACAATTAAAATCGACTTGATTTTCATAAAGATAAAATTACATACAAACAATTTTAAAAGAGTAGGGGATGTATAAGTCTAAAGAGTCGAATAAAATTCAGATGATTGAGTTCAGAAAAGAAGTCCAAATTCTTCACAAAGCATCCACAAAAGAAGCAGAGAAAACGTACGTTCATTGAAGAGTCATCATTTCTGCGAAAATTCTCGATTACAGCAAAGGTCAGTTGAGTCCATCGCTGAATGTCAGCTTTCTTTCCTTCAAGTTTTATCACTGTGTAGTATGAACATGGCATACACGTCGCAGAAGTCAATGTTCACATCCGTCCAGTCACATGCTGGGAGAAGAGGAATTCGCCTCGAGGGATATGAAAAAGAAAGATATAAATTAATAACAATGCAATGCACAACAGTAAAACAATATCATGAAAGGAGACAATAATAAAAATCGGGCCTTAAATAAGTTTAGCGTCTTCTGTTTCATTCAGGAGCAACTCTGTGCCATTCTCGTGAAGGTAATGGTTATTAGTTATTACTTTCTCATAGACGAGGAAGAGAAAATATTGCAGTCATAGAATTTTTTTTTTCGAATACTCGAGATTTTGTCGAATCTCCACGTTTCAGTTCTTTTAGAATTCGAAATACACAGCTCTGGCATTATGTTTGTCTGTCTGTCCGATTATGCCATAATTCAGAAATGCTTTGAGCTAGACGTATGAAATTTGTTATACTAGCTTCGCTTATGTTAACACGATAAATACGAAAGGAAGACAGCTAGATCGATGTCATTCGAGACACAGATTTCACTTAATACTAGACACGCATCAAATCAAATAAGGAATGGAACGTCTGTCGCTCAGAAGACTGCAGATGGGATGACTCAAAAATAGAATGCCTTAAAAGCAGTCACCAAACCACATACCAAATTTGATATAAGTGCAATTCAGCGCCAAATTTTCGTTTCAGTTACTACGGAACAACGTGTCTAAAGCACACATTCGAGTTTTGGATACTATTCACCGTTTTCATGGATTCATCGTCAAAATACACGCCAAGGTTCACACGACTGATTCAGTAAAAATGCTTAAAGTCACGCCAAAGGTTGATATTGCGTAAGTATTGTACGCCAATGCCAGGCAAGGCATTCTTTGAAATCACACCTTTTTGAGAGTATGCGAGAAAGTTTTAGGGTGACCACTCCAGCTGGTCGTTATGCAGCGTCCATTTCTCGATATGATTCGGATGGGCCAAGTGCATTTCTTACATTATCTATTAGTAAAAAGATACTTGTTCGAGGGTAATCAAATAAAAGCGACCTGATTTGTCTTTTTTCCATTTATTATATGTAAAGCAACTACTGACGAAGACATCTAAAGCATGGGTACAACATGAACATAAACGTACAACACACACAGCTACAGGGGGCACATCTTTTCTAAGCGGTAAAGCAAAAGTATTCTGGCGGGAAGAAGTTATTGCCAGATTAAGATTAAAGTTCTTGCGCTGGCTCTGCAACAATACTGATTTAAAATTTAGTTTAGTTTTAGTTTAGTTATATTAACGTCCCGTTTGAAGCAACACTAGGGCTATTTGGGGACGGACCTCGTCATTTTGAACCGCGGTCAGATGACGAGGACGACACTTGAGCTGGCACCCCCCTCTCCACACCACACTAGCAAGAGGACGTTTGGTCAGGACGGATTTAACGTGCAACAGACCCCCTTACACGACGGTTCTTCGGCGGAATCGGGTCTCGAATCTGAAACTCTCCGGTTCAAAAGCCGAGTCCTTACCACCTGCCCACCAAGGCCTATACTGATTTAAAGAAATGGATGTAATCGCTAAACATCATGAATCAGAATTTCATTAACAGTAGTAGATATAGCTGAAATGATGGCAATGGAAAAATGGCAATGAACCCCATCAAACCTTTTTAAATCGACACTGTAGGTTTAGGTAGACTCGAAATTTCGTCAGCTTTACTCTACGTATGCTCGATGGATCATCCAAAAATTTGAGTCTTCAATCCGTTCTCCAAACTAGGTAAGAAATAGTGAACCGAAAAAAATAGTGGGGTCGAAAGTAGTAGAAGTACCATAGTGTTTTGATCTTGTAATAATATTTCCGGCCCGTAACATCGAAAAGATAGTAGATATCAAAAAAATTTCAATGCAGAAATTACCAATGCAATGAAGCAATTTTCGTCTTGGTTAAATAAAAAACTTCATCATTTCAATAATCGTAGAGTTAAAGAAGTGAATCCCCCCCCAACTGCCTCCTCCTTTAAGCTGGAAGATTCATCTATGAACTCGCATGAGATTTTCATATCTATTATAATATTCATATTATTAAAGAAGTGTTTTTTCTTTTTCGTTCCTGCTCTAAAAATTCCGGCCGGAGAAAATTTTTCAGAAATTTTTCGGAAGTTGTCCCATAAAAATAACAGCTAAAAAGTTCTTTAAATGGAATCAATGTAAAAGTAAATACAGGGAAAAAATACCACAGGGTCCTTTCAGATTTAACTAACAAGATTACTCAATTAAAGTAGATATTTTAGTAGTAGTATATATATATAAAGTAGTAGACACTTTTCGCAGAAGGCTTTTCCAGTATTTGGACTATTATATTTTGTAGAGATAAGAAACCCAAGAGCATTTCAAAACTTTTGAATATTCAACGATTATGTCTGAAATTTGATAAACATCTATAATCACGATCTCCAGGTCGCATATTAGATTTCAAAAAGTTAGCTGGATTGTATATCATCGTTCCTGTATACCCACAAATAGACTGACCAAAAGAAGAGATGGAATGTGACAAAATTCTAACACAGGTAAACGATTAAATGGTTTGTCACAAAAAAAGGAAGTACCTCCATTCTGTGGGAGAAAAAAAATTATTTATAAAACCTAGAATTATGATAAACAGGAAAAACGCTCTATCCAAACATTAATGAGAATTGAAGGGTTTGCTGCAAAAACCAATGGGGAATTGGTTTATGTGGGACCTATGGGGAATTTCCAACCTATAGGGAATTTGGAGTTGCATGTACTCATTTGTTCGTTGCAATATAGAGGTAGCTCCTGCGGCTACCGCCATTTTCATTCTCGTGTGAACTTCCGTCATGAACGGTAGCGTTTGCGAGGGAGGTGGAAAGTGCAGTAATCCAACATCTGAATTACCTTAGTATCACAGCAGAGCCCTACAGAGGTCGCAACCTAGTCTCTCTATGTTATCTTTACAACTTTTTTCACCACGCAGCGAATAACTGCAACATAAAGCCCAGATGTCTGAAGTGTGGCGAAAGCCACGAAACTAAAGAAAGAATTAAAGAAAAAACTGAAACGCCAACATGCATTAATTGTGGCAAACACAAGGGCACATAGCTTCTTACCGTGGCTGCGAGGCCTTCCCAAAAATTCAATCTACGAGAAACAACAGGGACAACTATTTTAACAAAAACCAATCTATAATCACGCCAAATGTCAGTTTTGCAGGGCTTTTTAAAAACACAAGCCATCAAGAGATGATGCCACGAGTACCCCCTCACTCCATAAGCCTATGTTTACAAACCAACCAACAACACCACTTTAGAAGGCAATGATTCCGCTGACATTGTAGAAGCAATGAAAGAACTTAAAAAGCTAACGAACGAGTACCCGTTACTCTTCTCACAGCTTAAAAAATTAAAATCTGCAAACACTGTTATGGAAAAATTGGATATACTCATGAAGTCATTCGATAACCCGAGTCAACCTGTCAGTAACTAGTTTTCTCCTGCAATAGCCTTCGCATACTCTACTGGAACGCAAATGGCATTAACAATAAAACAATTGACCTTCGT
Organism: Argiope aurantia; assembly: GCA_026543865.1. Lineage (NCBI taxonomy): Eukaryota > Metazoa > Arthropoda > Arachnida > Araneae > Araneidae > Argiope > Argiope aurantia. The sequence goes on along the minus strand of JAPMOR010015840.1, from coordinate 8,728 downwards.
AATTTTGTAAATAAGTATAACCCACCTTAGACCACAAAGAAAAATTTTCCAGGCAAACTATTTCTCATATTATAGCTACAGAGCAAACCAGGGTGGCGGGGGTACTGCAATTTTAATTAAAAACGGTTTACCTCACAGTGAGGTCCCCCCACCCTTACTACAACATGTAGAAGCTAGCGTGGTAAAACTAAATTTTAAAAATTAAGATCCAATAACCCTAATCTCTATTTACATCCCCCCCTAGTGCAGCTAATTAAAATTTTGTTTTCGACATTGAAAACCTAATGCAAACAGGACCTAATCAAATAATTTGCGGAGACCTGAACGCTCACCACGTTAGCTGGGATTGTAAGAATAACGGTTTAAATGGTAATTCCCTAAAATCACTCGCCCTTAAGACCGTATTAAACATTAAAAAACCCTCCACCCCCACTAGATTTGGATCCCAGTCAGCCAATACAATAGACCTCACCTTAATTAAAGACTTCCTATACCCATAGGAAATTCACTTCTTATCTGAACTTAGCTCTGACCATAAACACATTTTACTAATTTTTTTCTTTAAATATTCCCTCTCCAATAATCTTAATAAATGTAAAACAAACTGGAATAATTTTAAATTAACCCTCAGTCAATCAGAAACCCCAAACATTGATGAATTTACAAACCCAGATAAACTTGATCATTTTGTTAACGTCTTCGAATCGCAAATTATTAACACAAAAAATCTAGCCTCCACCCCCATTATAAATAGTAAAAATTTTATTGACCCCAAAATTACGGACCTAATTAAGGACAGGAACTTTGCTAGGAAAATTTTTCAAAAAACCAGAGACCCAGTCTGCAACAGACTAATGAACCAACTTAATAAGGAAATTCAAAAACTTAACAGTAAAATCCAAAACAATGAATTTATAAACAAATTAATTAATGTTAACACAGGAGACTGATCAATCTGGAAACTTGTCAAAACTTTTAAAAGTAAAAAACAGAAAATTCCGACCCTTAAAGACCCTGCTAGTATTGCAATAACTGATAAAGAAATAGCAAATTGCCTGGCGACTAGCCTTAATGAATTGGGCGATTACACCACAGAACATAATGTAAATAATATAGTCAAAAGCTTTCTTGACTCACCGCCACAAAAATTTAATGGTATCCCCCCTCAATTGATGAAATAAAAGATCATAAAAAAACTTAATATCAAAAAAGCCCCTGGCCTTGACAGTATTAACAACAAAATATTAAAAACATTTCCAGACAATTACCTAAAATTTTTAATATAATTCATAGCATTCTCAAATTAGGACATTTTCCCATGTTATGGAAAACAGCTGCAGTTATCCCATATTGAAACACGGAAAAGACCCAACTGATCCCTGCAATTATAGACCCATATCCCTTGTAACATTCCCCGTTTCCCAATACTGATAAGACATTGTGTTGTACTGATTCATTGTGTCGTCGCTGTTACTTACTACTCGAGATAGCCAGAGGGTGGATCTTTTTACCTGGGTGGTCTCGCATCTGTTCATTAGCGACTACAATGAAAGACCACATATGGAATTCCTCATCCCAGAGGTTTTGACAGTACCTTCAAAGAGAAAGGGGTGCCCAAACATTTGGATGCTACATGTTTCCTTTTGTGAAAGGACCTTCCCACGACCCACTGGCGCCGCTGAGAGAGCACATGGCTGAACCCCGATTGGCCGAAGGAGAGCTCAAATGACCAATGTAAATTAAGAGGCGGAGATTGTCACCGAAATAAAGCGCGGAGATTTTTTTTAGAGAGGAGAGAAGAAACGAATTGCAAGAACTGTTGGACTACGCCCACGAGCTCGGAGTCTGAGAAACTACCCCTGGAATGGTCGCGTTGACGAGGTAAAGAACTGAGTGTCAAGAAAAACCTCCGATTTTGACTGTTGCATCTCCTACTGCAGGTGTAAATATCTATTTATTTAACCAAGTTTAGAACAAGTTGTTCTTTGTATATATAGGGCTGTAAAATAAAAAAAAATGTCTGGAAATTCTGCTTCGTTATTTGATCAGTCTAGATCAGGACATTACAGTAATAACATCAAATGACAGGGTAAAATTGAAATAAAAAAATCATTCCTGATAAGAGAAATCTGAGGAGCTGAAACTCGCAGCCAATTGAATTCATTTTTCTTTGCAAAAAAGGTTCAGTGATAGTGAGTTCTGGATTCGTAAATTTGATGGAATGGATGAGGTCCGGGGCTTGAGTGGAAAATCGTTGGTAGGAGGCGGGTCCAATTCAGGTGGATTTTCCAGAGGAGGAGCCGAGATGCATCATGCCTTGGTATGGGAGGTGGGCAGGGGTTGGATTATTATCTAGGTTTCAGTCCAATGAAGAAATTACGGTACGGCTCATGAGAACTTTGATTGCGTTATTGCGATAAGGTAAGGGGATAGATAGGGGGAGTTTTATGATTTACTTTTAATTTAATATTTATTTAAAATTAATGTAGTCGAGATGTGAAGGTTGATTTGTGAGTTTTATCATTAGGTTAAAATTGGTTACGTTACAGGAGAATTAGTCTGGGTCTTTTGCTCTTTTTGTTTGGTTGATAAATTTCTCTCATTGCTTCGTTATCAATGTGGATTATATCGTGAAAGAATTTTTCTGCAATGCTTTTGAGGAATTCTTTTATTGAAGGGATATTGAGGGCTCGTCTTATATCGTCGTTTCTCATGAACCATCTCGCTTTTGTTATTTGTCTAAGGATTATATTTTTGCACCTGTCTATGATGTTTATGTTGGATTTTGCTGCGTATGCCCAAACTGGACAAGCATATGTTAGGACAGGTCTCAGCATGGCTGTATAGACAATCAACTTATTTTCCCTAGTCATTTCTGAATTCCGAGCAATAAGGGGATATAATTTGCGGGCGTTAACTCGGAATTTTTGTTTGACATAGTTAAGACGGGGATTCCAAGTTAAGGTTTTGTCTAATATTACACCGAGGTATTTGGCTTCCTGAGACCATGGGATTTCAACTTCATTAATTTTAATTAGGTTTTGGGTAGTTTTCCTTTTCTTTGTGAAAAGCACTTTTATTGTTTTTGAGGCATTTATTGCGATTTTCCACTTTGAGAACCAGCTTTCTAGTTCCTGGATGTGTTTGCTTAATGCGTGAGTAATGAATTTTATGTTTCTGTTTTTGGCCAGTATAGCCGTGTCATCTGCGAAAATGCATAGTTTGGTATTGTGCTTCTGAGGTATATCGTAAATAAATATTGAGTATAAGGTGGGGGATAATTTAGCTCCTTGCAGAACACCTGCTTTTATGGAGTGAAGTTTGGAGAGTGTGGCGTTAACGCGTACTTTGAAATTTCTGTTAAAGAGGAAGGGGGAAATTAATTTTACGAGAGGAGGAGGAGTGTTGTAAGAGATTAATTTATAAATGAGTCCTTCCAGCCACACACTATCGAATGCCTTTTGAACATCGAGGAAAACCGTTCCCGTGTTTTCTCTATTTTCGAAGCCTGCGGTGACATACTCAACGACTAAGGAGTTGGTGGGTGGTAGACAATTTGGGTTTAAAGCCGAATTGCATGGGAATTAAAATGTTATTGTTGATCAGGTTCTTATTAAGTTTTTGTAGGATAAAGTGTTCTGTTATTTTGCTGAAATTAGGAAGGAGTGATATAGGTCTGTAGCTGGTGGGATCAGTAGGATCTTTTCCAGGCTTTAAAATAGGAATCACGACAGCAGTTTTCCAAGATGAGGGGAAGTATTTAAATTTGAAAACGAGTGTGATTATTAAGTACAGTTTGAATTTGGTGGTGAGTGGAAGATTTTTGATAATTTTATTTGAAACACCGTCTATCCCTGGAGCCTTTATTTACATTTAATTTATTTATGTACTGGAAAAATTCCATAGGCGTTGGGAGGCTCTATTTCGGAGTTGATCGGAGTTTTTAAAAAGTTTTCTAGGGTATTGTTTACTTTGTTTTCTGTGTCAGTGTTGTGCATGTTATTCAAGGTGAATTGTTGCTCCAAGCTATCAGCTAAAGTGTCTGTTTTATCAGTGTTTGAAATGGCAATACTGGCCTGGCCATTAAGGGCGGAGATTTTTGTATGTGTAAATAAAGGTTTAAATAAATGTATAAATAAATGCTTAACTATTCAAAATAGTAATACACTTTTTTTATTTCAGAGGCATAAAGTGCATATAATTGAAAGTCACTTCGAGATTTTAAAATTCCATTATTATAATCAAGTGTATAAGAAGTCAATGCGTAATAAAATACTGAAAAGGAAATAAAAAGTATGATATGCAAAAAATTTTAAAAGAATAATAACTGAACATTTATAACACGTTTCTGAAAAACTTTTGGATATTTGTGGTGGTCTATATAATATTCTTTATTGCCCTTCCTATGTGTATGCCTTTGAACAGATGTATATTACAAAAAAAGAAGACATATTTAATTGGCCGTTTTTCTGCTCCCCTGTAGATCTGTTGTGATGTTTATTACTTCGAATTTGAATTTTTGGTTTGAACTATATTTCATATATATTTTTTAGTAACTGCAGCGTCTAGAGTCTCAATTGAATCACCTAAATTATTGAGAATTTTCAAAAAGTTGTTGCATTTAATTTTTGCCAGACGGCAAGAAAAAGGAAAAGAATCTGACAGAAGAAAATGCGAACTCTTAAGAAATTCGAACTAAAAACGAAGACCCATTTTAAGAGCAATAATTCTAGTTTTTTCATTATACACAGACAGCAAAAATGACAAGCATCTATAGTGAAAAAAACTGCATTTTGTCAGTTTCCTAGATTTTTACTCACTGAAACCAGGAAAAATATTTAAACAATTCCATCAAGTCAGATTTACTTGTAAAACTCAGGTTTTGAAGTTTAAATAAGAACAATTTTTCTTCTTTTTAATCTGAAATATGGTATCCCATTCTCGGTTCAAAAAATACATAGCCAATAATGATTTCATATATTTCAGAATGACAATAACGGAAAATTAGCACTTTTCGATTTGGTATTCAATGATTTCGTACAGTGTAAGAAAAACTACACTACTGATCGATATTTTAATATTAGAATAGCAATCAAATAGAAAAGAACATGTTTTAATCAAACCTTAAATCAGTCAGTCATACATTGAATGACTACTTCTGAAATAACGGCTTTATACCCACTTTTACTGACATTCGAAGTAATTCTGAGGATGAAGACAAATTGCCACCCCAGAACAAATCTAGCTCAGATTTTTCTGCTGACGTGCAAACCCAACCACTTTATCGGAACGAGCTTCAGGATCAAGGTAAAGGACGAAGCTTTCCGAAATTTAAATTAATCGCCGAAACACGCACCAAGGTTCACGCGACAGATTCAGTAAACATGACAAATCAAAACAAAAACTTAATAAATTCATAACTATTGTACTCCAATGGCGCCATATAAGGCGTTCTCTTGATTCATTACAGAGTATGCAAGAAATTTTTCGAAAAATCTTTCTCACTTGTTTGTGACGATACTCAGAAGTTAATTAAATGCTTTTTGCATATGAATTATGAGACACCCGATCATAGGTTTCTTTTTAAAAAAAGCGTCAAAGCAATCTTGCAGCATATTGGTAATCCTTTAGAACACTCGATGCAGGTAGGCATCGAGTATAACGATTTGTACATGACTCTTCAGCTAATCAACTATCGTGGATGTTTTATGGAAACCTCAAAATACTAACCATGTTGTAGGGTCAGCAGGTAGATTACACAAAACATCTAAATGGAAGAAAGCCAAAGATTTTTATTGGTCTATAACTGACGACCCTTTCAAGGTGTCATAACGCCTGGCGAAAAAAGTTCCATAATAACAGCTTGAAAATGTTTTATTACCACTTCTTAATTTCAAGATACAGCTCATTAAACTATTTATAAAGTTACCGTCTAAAGATGGGGAATGCTTCGTATTTCTGTACTTCAAGTTACAAACCCGAACGAAGCTATATTGAAAGAGGGTGTTTTTACCGACCCCGACCGAGAAAAACTTACCCAATTCCCTCTCCCTTCAGAAACAATGGAAGATAAAGAAATGTGCAATTTTTAAAGATGCTGTGGACAGATTCTGTACACCATCTCTGAAAAACTACTTTATCACTAACAAAACAAACATTTTCCATAACGCCTGCCAATGTTTTTCGTCCAATCGATTGCTTGTCATGAAATGAGCCGTCAATAATTTTTTGCTGAGCTACTGATGAAAATGTCGGGAGGTAAAATGTTTGGAAAAATAGCACGTTAAATCTATCTATATTTATAATAAAGCAGTGTGTGTGTGTATTTTGGCACTCTATAAGTCAGACCATTTGACCAAGAGCCACTCAATTTGGTGAAATTTTTTTCATTTTGTAAAATCATTTAATTAAAAATTAAGCGAAATGTTGGCGTTTTTTCGCAGTAACTTTCAAAAATATTATCGCACAAAAAATGGTTTTTACATCAAGTTCAAAAAATTATCTTTTGAACAATACGCATGTTTTATCTTATGAATTTTCCTTTTTATTTAATGAATTTTAAAAACATTTAGCCTTATTTTTCAACAATTTTCCACAAAATAGAAACTGAATTAATCTGCACGAGCACATTACGTGTGAAGGGAAAAAATTGGCTTTTATTAACCGAGTTGCCATCCTATTGACCAAAGCTCAAAGTAAGAAACAAGTTAAATATTGCAAACCTAAAAAACTAATTTTCAACGCTAATCTGTATGAAATGAAATAAATATAATATTTTCTAAAAAAAATAAATACAAGACAAAGTTTATGATCTTTTGCAGTAACTGCATTATTAATTCAATAAATTAGTTTTATCTAAGGTAAATATGGTTTAATCTTTATCCTTTCATTTCAGGACCCAATGGCTAATTTGTAGAACTTTAATAATAGAAACAGATATGATAAATTGGTCTAAATGAAGTAAATAATTATATTTTACGTAACTTGAGTCAATTAATGCTATGCTCTAACAAATCACGAATGTTTAACTTTTATCTAGATCGTCTGCTCTGCGAATTATATTTAACGAACTATTTTTGTGTCACTAATAGTCCGAATAAAAATGTTTGCTCATTCAACTAAACTCAATCACTCCAATCAACTAAATCAGTCACTAAGATTGACAGATTTATGAAAATTTGAATATCACTGAAAACGGGCGATTCATCGACCGTCTCAAAGATGATGCCCCAATCAGCGCCCAGGGTTTCTCAAGACTGTTGACCTAGGATTATGAAAATGTTGATTATTCTAAACTATTCTGTTCAAAATTTCATAAATTTATCACATTTGATCGCACAAGATTGAAACATTCATTTATTTAAAAGCTGGATTATCAAAAATAGTTCGCAGAATTTGATACTTTGAAACAAAAAACTGCACAAAATTTAAACTTCATAATTTTTTGAAATGTATTTATAGACCGAAACTAAACAAAATGTTTTTCTTCACGTAATTTAAATCCTTTTGAAAGTAAAACTAAAAATGTAAGAATGAAATGTAAGAAAAATGTACTTGAAATGAAAGTAAAACTAAAATGAATGCTATGATGAATCCGAGAAATTTCTGTTGAATAATTCTTGCGATATTACATAAATTACGGAAAATTATTCTGTAGTACACATGAAATTTAAATGCTGAACGATTCTGTTTTCAGAACTCATATTTTTAAAAAAATGCTTTTTTCAGTAAAAATATTTTTTAAATATTAATTGCAGCTTAATCATATCTACTTTAATTTAAAGTTGAAATTTTGCAAGAGCTGACAGAAAATGAGAGAGATAAATATTGCATTATGGCTTAAGGCCTTTATAATAGTATGAGTGTGTCAAAAGGTCATGAAAATTTGAAGTTTTAAATATTTTTATGAAGAACCTTATTAAAAGACAAGTTGTATAAAATATTTAATTGAAAATTTTAGATAGCATTAATACTGGCGAACCACATGGTCACCAAAGGCAGCTAAAACTTTTTGGCACATTTAGACGTCGCAGGTCGGAAATGTGCTTCTCGGAGCTATTTTTAAAAAATGTTAATTAGAATTTTGATTAAGTGCAAATTAAGCGAAATTTCGTTGTTTTTTCATGATAATTCCGAACATAGCAGCGCACAAAAATAATTTTTTCATCAAGTTCAAAAAAATTATTTTTTTTAAAAAAATGCTTTTATTTATTTTTCAACAATTTACTTCGCGCAAAATAAAAATTAATCTGCTTGGGAAAAAAATTAGCTTTTATCAACATGTTACAATCACAGTGACAAAAATCCAAATTAAAAAAAAACGAGTGCATATCTTTTATGGTTTAATTTTTATTATTATTATTTTTAGCATGTGTCTGCATAAAATGAAGAAAGTATGAAATGCGATATTTTCTAAAATAAATGAATGGGTGAAAAGTTTAATTTTTTTAAAAGTTTTAAAACAGCCATATTATCAATGAAATATTTCAATTTTATTTAAGGCATACATAATTTAATACGTACAGGATATGTACTCTAATCAACGCCAACGTTTACAAATTAGCGCCCAACAGCTAATTTGTAAACATTTAGTAATAGACATACATTTGCTAACAAATTGGTCTAAAAGAAATAATCATATTTTATACAGTTTGAATCAATAAATGTTCTACTGAAATACCAATTTTATATTTTTGACAGATTTCCTGTTCTGGGTATCATATTTAAT
>JAPMOR010015835.1:461182-500739 GCA_026543865.1 Argiope aurantia | reverse complement strand
GTATATATATATATATATATATATATATATATATATATATATATACATCACTTACAAGACCATAGAGACTTACAAGACGACACTAACGATTGATTGTTTTTTGAGCTTACTCGTGAGATTTTTGATCTTCGTATCAAAGTAAAAGAAACAAAAGAAACTAAATATATAATTTTGGCCGCTTTATGATGAAACTAAAACCGAACTCAGAATTTAAATTTTAATTAAAAAATCATTTTCATGCTGTCATTCATTTTTGTGTTTTTACTGCATTTATATGCTTGCTTAAATACAAATTGACGGATAATCAGTGGTTTGAAAAATTTCCTTTAAAATTTGTCACTTTGGATGCTTAAATAATACATACCAAATTTCAATTTTATGCATTTTTTTAATTATCTCAATTAAATTCTTACAAAAGTAATCCATCGGCGAATTTGTTTTTAAAATTTAATTCAGAATAGAACTTTATGTGCTTCTTACATTTTATTTTTCTTGCTGTTCAAGTTTTATAGTTGTTTTGACTCACTTTGGCCGTTGAGCCGATAGAATTTTTGTCAACGGTTTACGTCAACGTTTCAAATTAGAGGAAAAAATATATAAATTCTATTTAAAAATTGCATACTAAATTTCCTTTACATAGCACAATTTTTTAAACCATCATGTATAAAGAGGCAGCAAATATAACTCAAAAATGAAATTCGGGAGGTCTAGAATGAGAATACTGGTGAAAACTTCGATTTTTTTTTTCTTAGGATTACAGTATTTTTCTTTTGTATATTTCGTAAAGGGAAAATAAAAAAGACCCCATGCACTTCAATTACTATGTTCGGAATGCTCTTTAAAATTGGTCATTATTTACAGGTGCATTTACAGTTTAGATGCATTAATGGGTCCTTGATAAAGCAAAATGTATCCCTTCTCGTTTCGGAGTGTTTTTTATATAACAGCCGACGAATAAAAATCTAATATTTCTCCCGCCTTTATTTATCATAATTTATTCAAGGTATATCTTCACTGTAACAGAAATTTTTTTCTGATCCTTTTTTAAGAAAAAAGCAAAAAGGAAAAAAGAAAAAAAAAAACTTCTTGAAGAAGAATTTGAAGGGTCTTAAGAAGATTGATTACAAAACTCTTTTACACGGAAAATGCATTTTACACTTTGGAACCCCGCATACATCATTTATTAGTTTCGCATTTATCATTTTGCGTCGATTTTTAAAATGTCTCTTTCGACAGCTACTTCGAAGAAAGGAATTTGTTTAGAAAAATAACGATTATCTAGAAGAAGGAAAAAAAAATGGTGGTAAAGTTTGCACTCACTTGATACTTTATGTTATCTGATTGTGGAAATTAAACAAATATCATTTGAAATAAGGATTTAGAATACTTGTATCCATTTTAATAAAATTTAAAGGACTTATTTTATTTATTTAGTTTAATTTATTAAAATTATTATATGTAGCTATTATATTTATATTAGTTTGTATTTGAGGCTTCAAGTTAGCAACACATATGCTTATTTATAATATCTAACGACAAAAATAAAATTCATAACAATAAAGGAAAATTAAATTTTCACATTAATAAAATTCAAAAGGTTCTATCTGTCATTTCCCATTAAAATTTTTGCTAATACCCATTAGATACAGTTGTAAAGAAACCAAACAACTCAGTTACTCTTTTCAAATTTGAAATTCCCTGTTTTTAACTGAAATACTAAAGAAGATAATTTTTATATTTATCATAACTGATTTCATAACCAATCTGAATTATCACCTGTAAAGCACTCATTAAATCTGAATACATTGTTTGGTTATTTTACTTTCTCGCATGCAACATATGCAATGAACAAAAATTTGCGAGAAAAAATTAAAAAATTCAGATCTTATTTAAAATTTGTAAAAATTCATTTAATTAATTAGGAAATTATAAAAAAAAATCGTCCTTGAAATTTTGAAGAATCTTAACCTTCCAGGCTTCTTTGAAAATTTGCACAAATTCATTTAATTAATTCGAAAATCATTAAAAAATTCTTCCTCGAGATTTTGAAAACCCTTTACGTTCCAGACCTCTTTGAGAATTTATACGATTTTTTAATGAATTCGAAAATAATTCAAGGAAATAGGACGATGATGAAAAGAATTAAATGCAACTGAAATTTATATCTAGAATTTATCCACTTTCAACAAGTGTGAATATATCAACCCATAATAATCCTCTCTTACAAAACATTAAGAGTTATTTTATTCTTATTGAAGAATATTATCTGAGTATAATTATGTTTTTCTTTAAATATGTCTTTGTTATTATATATGTTATTAAACTATATTGATGAAATTCGGCATAAACTAAATAGTAGATTTCGGTGAAACTGCAGTCGGTATCTATCGGCATAGAGTCATTTTGACTGTCTGTCTGAGTAACTGAAAGAGCGGGATGAAAAAAATTCAGTATCTTGTTTTACCATTAAAACAATAGATTATTTATCATCATGCATCAGATTATTTAGATTATTTTTAAATTATTTATCAGGTGTATCATCGAGTGTAAATGCAGCTAAATACATAGATTAAATTTAATTTATAAAGTTAATAATGCAATTATAAATGGTTAATTTTGACTTTCAATTGATCGAAAATGAAGACATCTAGGGATTTCAACATATATATATATATATATATATATATATATATAAAATTAATTTTTATAATTAAGAGATTAATTTTTATAAACAAGTAAAGGGCATTCCAATAGGAACAGATTTCTCAAGTGCTTTAGCTAATATTTTCCTACATTATTATGAGGAAAAAATTAATTAAATATTTTTTAATAAACTGGTTGAGGTATATTGATTACCTACTTTTGATAAACTTAGACAATACCAATTTTGTTACTAATTGCTATCCAAAGATTTAATTCTAAAAGGAACCAATAAAAATCAACTTGATGCTACCTTTCTGGATTTAAAAATCGAAATGGCTAATGATAAAACAATAGTTCGTATCTATGTTAAAAGGGATGAATTCAACTTTAAAATAACGAAATTATGTAAATATCATTCGAATCTAAACTCCAAAATTTTCAAAAATCTAATTTTCTCACAATTTAACAGGATCAAAAGGGTTTGTAATAACAAAAATTCCTATATTGAAGCATCAAATACCCACATTAAAATTTTAACTAATAATGAATTTCCCAGAAATTACTGCAATATCAATTTTTTGATAAAACAAGAAATGATTTGGGATTAATCCTTTACCTAAAATAAAAATAGACCTTTCGTTGAATATTAGATAACTCAATAGATGGCGCTGAGACCCTCCAATTATTCTTTACCTTGAATGCGTTAGCTTGGATGTTTTGAGAGTGGTAAACACAACCGAAAGCTTAAGACTTTTTTTGCCTACTGCTGGTATGTTCTTTTTTTTTTTCTTTTTTTTTTTTACTTCATTACTGGTTTGAGTGTTATTATATGGTTATTTTATGTTATTTTTGTTATTGTATTTTTGCTTATTAGTGGACGTATTCTTTTAATTTATTGTTTTGTATTTTCCTTTTTGTTAAAATGGTATATCTTTGGGTATAATTTCAGGGTATATTCGTGTCACGAGGAATTGATATTAGACTATTTAGTCTGCATTCCTTCAAAGAAAAAAATCTCTTTTTTTTAATACCTGCCTGAGGGTGACCCTTAAAAAAGTCTTCAGGTTGGATTGTTTTTATATTTGGTTTAATTTTTATTTCTTCCTATTAACTTGGTTTTTATTACTATGGTCTCTCTCTCTCTCTCCGTATATATATATATATATATATATATATATATATATATATATATATATATATATATATATATAAGATTATTTTGAGAATCATTGAAGATGTTGAATTGTCTAATAACTTCACGAAATATTTTATCGAAAGATAAAATCTTTAGAACAAAGCATGAAACTTAGAGGAGACAATAAAAGAAGATTTCTTTCAAATGAGACAATAAAATCTTAGAGAAGAGACAATCTCAGACAATAAAATCTTAGAAGAGACAATGAACTATTTCTTTCAAAAAGTACCTAACGGTAAGTAGCGAACAAAATAACTGAATTTTACCTGCGTTGATAAAGGCCTCATTTCAAACATGAATGAAAATGTATAAAAACCAAAATCTTTCTTTTCAACAATTTTTTGATTCTGTGCTTTATTCTTCTTATCTCAAATTTTTTTTATAATCTTGCGTGATTGAAATTTTATCAAAAGAATGCATTTGATCTTTGTATCCTTTGAAAGCTACTTATTTTATATCTTTTATACAAAATATAATGATGGGTCATAATGATCAATATATAATGATGAAGCATTCTAAGAAACTAGGTCTATTTAATATACTATGCAATGATATTAAATATTAAATTTAATGCGCAAATATATGTTTAATACATATATATATATATATATATGTATTCAAGATGTCCGCTTAAATCATTTACACAGGCACTTAACACAGATCGATGGTTGTTATAGCCATGAAAGTAATGAGTAATGTCGAAATATAGCAAAATGTTTAAGAGCTTGTCAAGCAACCTCTTATAGCTTTACCCGGTGGTAACAATCCTATATCTATCAAGATGAAAAATGAAGAAATTATATCAATAAAAAACTGTAGAGCATTGTTGATATAGAATAAAAATAATGCTATTTATGCTAAGAACAAAACGTCCGAATTGTAAATATGGTTGCAAGCGTTTCTCCAAATTTTTAAGTATCAAAGGAAAAATAAATTTAGTTAACTCAAGATACCTTTATTTTTGGTGTCCAAACTATTCTCCGACTTCCATGTGACTAATTGACGCTCTTTATTAAATTCCACTTCACACACATTTTGCTTTTTTTTTAGATGAATTCGAAGAAGTTGCAGTAATACGTAGTAGGAAGTCCTGTGATGTTAGCAAAAATCAGCTGCTTGAATTATTCCTATAATAAATTATTAAATACGGTATTCCAAAAATGTATATTCATGCTATTTTTTGGGCAGAAATATAAAACTTTCTCCTTTCTATGACTTGCGATATCACAATCCAAAAAGACAAGCAAACAAATATATATTCCCAGCCTTCTATTTTTATCATATTAATGTGTACAAGGCGCCTTTGTAAGCCATCGAATAGTTCAGAGACCAGAATGGATATGGAGTATGAGACGGCGTTCTGTTCTGTATGCTAAACTGATAACGTTTTACGATGTTAGGATTAAAAATCATTTTATCTTGTAATGTTTTCGAAATAAGGGTACAACAATATTTTCCACCCTATAAAGCAGTAAATGTTTGCATCTCGCAGCTCATTGTAATTTTACTACTCTTAGACACCCCTTTTATTACCATAGCCACTTTCATTCTGAAATAAAGAAGGTTTGTAACAGATTCAAGAGAGTATCCTGTTAATGCAGTATGTGATGAAAAGTAAATTGAATGTTTTCACATTCATGCATTTTTTTAATATCTTCAGAAATTAAACAGGAACTCTTATAAAATTTCGGCCCTTAATAAACTCTCATTTTACGGTGAAAAATTGATCAAGAAGGCATTTTATCAAGAATTGATGAAAAAGAAAGTGATTTGGGTTAACCTCGTGTCATTGCAAGGACATATTGATTTTCAATCTTAAAATATCAATGAAACTTTTTGTATACAATATTTGCATATACGGTTGTAAAAACAACACATTTTATAATAGGATTAAGACAAATATAGATCTTTACACAAACTCTGTAGTTTTTTTCACCTTTTTTGCTTCGAAATTGCAGTTTCCAACCACATTATACAAAATTTGCAGAATTTGAAACAATGTATTATTAACCCTTAACTGGGGAGGTGAAAATTTTCTAATGAAAGTATTAATATATATTCTGCATATATTTTTCTTGATATATAAATATGTTTTAGAAATTTTTCAAAATATATTATCATTGCAAAAAGCAGTTGCGTTTGAACATACATATTCTTATCAAATAATATGTTACAACAAATAATATTCTTGAAAAGGCATATTAATTAATATTTTTCGTGTATACATTTTATTATATAAAAAAATGATAATGGATAAAATTGACCCTATTTTTTTATCAGTATCATCGATTTTCGAGGGCATTTAAACATACAGGTTAATTACTAGTATAAAATTCCTCCTATAAATTCTGTAGACATTTCACTTCGTATATTATAATATATTTTAGGAATATTTCAAAATACATTATCACTAGAAAAATGAATTATATTGGAACATACATATCAGAATCAGCCGAATTCGTACTTTCATCGAAAAAATCTTCTGAACAATTATTCTTATCACTAAAATCACTTTCTGCTTCATTTAAAAGTTTCTGAAGTTCAGCTTCATAACGAGGATCAGCAGGTTTTATGATATTTCGAGGATCATGTTTTAGCACCATATACTAAGCCTTGTTTAATACTGGAACACAAAAAGACTATTCACCTTAATGAGCAATAAATGCATCGACTTTCCAGATCTGCCTTTTGTTTTATAGTAATTTTTATGTGTATTATTATTACTATTATACAGGGTGTTGCCGAATTCGACCTACATATTCAGAGGGGTGATAGTAGGCATCAAGAGGATAAAGTAACACCATACAACATGAGGTCCCAAACGGCGTTTAATTGGGAAAAATCGCAAAAATATGGAGAATCGGAGAACTGATGGAAACTGTAAAAAAATTAATAAAAAAATAACAAACGATGTTTAAACTATGCATATTTTTTTAAGTTAAAGCACATTCTTAAAAGATTTCTTTCATGCTGGTAACATGCGGATTTGATAATCTAGGGGCTCGTAAATTACTGAAAACAAAAAAGTAGTTTATAACCCATATTTGCAAAAGTATTAAAACTTAAAGAAAAATAAAAGCCTGAAAATGTAAGGAATTTTATAGTCTATAATTCAATATAAGCGTGTCGTGTGAGCACTGGGGAGTTTTAAAGATATTCAAGAAAAACTAAAATGGGAACCAGTTAACACCGTTGAAACATCAGTACCGATGTTCGCAGAGAGCATTGTCAAATTCAAAAGATAAATTCAGAGCTAGGATAATAGGTGTTAAGTAAATGAAAAATTACCGAAAACATGGGGTCGCAAGTAACATTTTTCAATGTAAATCACACAGATCGAGTGGAGCTCACAAGCTGGATGCTTGATGCCACATACGGAGATGCACACTTTTCTGCTCTTCTCAGATGAAGCCTGCTTTATGAGATAAGGTATCTTCAACTTGCACAATGCGAAATTTTTTGGTCATTCGAAAATTCCCACACCACTATCTCGTCGAATGTACAACACAAGTTTGATATTAACATTTGACCAGAGTAATCTATTCGGACAGTATCTTCTGCCCGAACGAAAAGTAGACAGCAAGTTTATCCAGATTCATTGCAGGGAACACCGACAATTTGGTTAATGCATGATGGAGCACCAGCACATTTTTGTTACATTTGTAAAACCTGACTTGTTGTTTGCGAATGAAATATAACAATCATCAATTCTACTATGCTTATTAATAAATACTTGTTCGCTGCTTTTATTTTTCTCGAACACATGACAAATTTACATACGAGAGGCTTCTTCTCGATTTTCTTGTTCCTAATCCTCGAATTCATAGGTCCATTCTCTTCGCCAGACTCATTGTCTTTTCGACGTCTGTTTTTGCGATTTTCACTGAATAAACGCTACCTGCTACCTATGTTTTCTGGTAATTTTTCATCTACTTAATTCGTACTATCCTTCCTCTGAGTTTGCCTTTGGAATTTGACAACGCTCTCTGTGAACATCGGTAATGATGTTGCAGAGCTGTTTTCTAGTGTCCATTTTAGTTTTTCTTGAATATATTTAAAACTCCCCAGTTCTCACACTACACGCTTATATCAAATTATAACTCCTTATTATATCTATAAAACTCCTTACATTTTCAAGCTTTTATTTTTCTTCAAGTTTTAATATATTTAGAATTATGGGCTCTAAACCATTTTTTCAGTTGCATTTCTCAGTTCGTTTTCAGGGACCCCATGCTGTATGGTTATTTTTTATCCTCCTGATGCCTACTATCACCCCTCTAAATTTGTCGGTGGAATTGGGCAACACCGTGTACATATATATATATATATATATGTGTAATTATGCTCGCACGCAAACACACATACAAACACATATACACTGAAATGACAAAATTCAGGGGACAGCAATTTGCAAATATACAGATAGCAGTATTATGGCGTACAAAATGTAAAAATGGGCAGTACATTGACAGGCATTCATTTGTATTCAAGAGATTCATGTATAACAGTTTCTGACGTTATTATACTGGCAGGACAGGAATTAACTGGCCTTGAACGCAGAGTTACACGCATGGGACTTTCAATTTCGAAAATCATTCGGGAATTCAGCATTCTGAGATCCACAGTGTCATGAGTGTGCAGTGAAATACCTAGTTTCAGGCATCATTTCTCACCATGCCAAATCAATGGTCGACGGCTGCACTTAATGACTGAGAAACAATGTCATTGTTTGTCAGTGTTTACAGCTAAGCACAACTGCGTGAAATAACATGAATTAATCTGGAAAGTGCGATGGACGAGTTTGTAAGGATAGTGTAAAATTTTTCTTTAATGAGTTATAGACGAATATGACATCTTTAATAACAGCACGACATCGCCTACAGCGTCTTTTCTAGGCTCGTGACCACATCCGTTGGGCCCTAGTGGGAAACCTGTGACTTGGTCAGATGAGCAACGATTTCAGTCGGTAACGATTCAGTGGTAGATTTTCAACTTGGAATAGAACACACGATGTCATAGGTCAAATTGTCAATTAGGCAAGGTACAAACTGATAGTGGCTCCATAATGGTGTGGTCTAGTTTTTACATGGAATGAACTGGTTCTTCTAATCCAACTGAATTTATCATTGACTGGAAGTGATTTTCAGTTACGTGGAGATCATATGCATCCATTCATAGACTTCATATATCCTCAAAAGTGATAAAACTTTTATGGATGATAATACATCATGTCCCCAAACTAATAACCGTTTGCGATTGGTTTGAAGTACATTCTGCACAATTCCAAAGAAGAATTTGGTCACCTAGATAAATCGTCAGGAATTTCACAGAAAATTATGGGAATTATCTAGAAGGCAGTCCGTGCAAAAACTCCTGCATCGGTAACATTTTCGCAGCTATGGAAGTCTATAGAGGTGCAACTTCGAATTGTTGCACTACGTAGAGCAGTAGGAGGTCCGACACATTATTAAATGGCACGTCATGAATTTTGTCACCTCATTTATATCTACTCTGAGCTATCTATAAAGCGAACTACTCAGTGTAAGACTACAAAATTGGCAAATATAGAATTCAAGACCTGGGGAAAGGGATTACACGAAAAAAAATAGTTCCAGAAACACCGATGGATGGCGCTGTATTACAATAAAATAGTTTGCAAAGAGTCAAAATACACAAATGTAACACATTTTATTCCAATATATCACACATTCAGTAACAAGGACCTTATCGATTCTTACTAGATTGTTCAATTGCAGATGCTAATTGGTCCATTGAGATGCTTCTCACATATATAGTGATACTGTCTTTCATATATACCAAGGTTACTAGACGTCCTCGATAAATAAGATGTTTTAAGAATACCTAAAGCTGAAACTCCTAAAGATTAAGATGTGTAATGCAAATTTATGCAAATTGTTGTGCTTACAGTGCGAAATTGCAGTTAGAACAATTTCAGTTTCTTCACTATGGTATTTAGAAGATTAATAAAATTTCATATTTGATAGTTTTTATATATTCAGTAAATAATGTATGTGATTTTATTAAATCGCATCCTAATGAATTATTGTCGGTTTATTTTCTACAAATCTGCACCATGAAATCCATGATATATCTACATGCTCTATTTATTCCCAGTAAAATAGAACTCCCAATTACGTTCTTGGAGTCCTTTTATTCATGCGGTGATTGAAGATCGATACAGGTGCACAAGAGGTAACCACTTCTAGCTTCCTTCATATCGAATTAAATCCTCGTTTGTATCGAATTATTGATGCCTGAAATAAATCATCATTACCCTGTAGGTCGTGGGTTCTAAAGATCAAATGCAGTTAAAGCTTTAATGAGAAATTTCGAGGAACTCATAAACCTCATATTTCGCAGCCCATCATAACATTTTCGGTGGTTTAGACAGAGAATATAAAGTAAGACACATGATGCCTCATCATTTTTATTTTTCTGAGCTAAGTTTTCTTAGATAATCTTTGAGAAATACTTTATAAGTCAGCACGTTTTGAAATATCTCCCAGTAATCTCGTTGTTTAAACTTGTTATTTTTCTCAATGTATTTAATATTTAATTTTGTAGTATTCTTATGTGTTTTGTAGTATTCTTAATTTATGTATTTTGTAGTATACTTAAAGAATGCATTATTATTAATTTTAGAATTTTTAAATTTGTTACAAATTCCCAATTTTCATGTCAAGACCTCTCACTAAATTTATTTTTCTCACTTAGATTTCCAGATTCAGGGTCCACATGCACATGTGCAAGTAAATAAGGAATGGGCCCTATTCTTTTTGATTATATAGTCCAAGAATAAATCCAATATTTGATACAAACTAAACTGAGATTTATTATTTTGATGAGCAAAGCCTTGTCCCAAATTTCATCAATTTATATTATTCTGTCTCTATGTTTACAATAGCGTAAAGAATCATTGGAAAGATTCCAGTCAACTTTTAAAATATTTAAATATTGGTATCGAAATTCATCTGTTTAAACGATTTTGAGTTTTCATGCACATTAAAGACAATGATTAAAGGAGACCTAAAATTATAAGTACAATATTTCGAAGTTGATTTTTTTGCTATTAACAACAATTATCTTTGCATATTTCGTATAGTAGAAAACTGCAATTTGTATTTATTATTTGATAGGATAGATATACCAACATATGTCTTAGTGAGACAATAATGATTGTTAAAGGAGCTGTCAGTACAGATATCATAATCTTCATCTTTCTATATTTACAATGTCTAACCTGTCTAACATTGCAATATTTGTCTCGCAATAATCTTAACGTTGCTTCAAAATGAGAATTCAATGTAAGTAAGCTAAACTTATCGACACAATTTATAATTTTCTACCATGTCGAAAACTACAAAAAATAACTTTATATATTTGACTGTCCATCCAAAGTTTACTATTCTTTTTATAAGAGAACTTTTTTATGTGTATGTCAGATAAGATATGGTAAATAACTGTTTGCTATATTTGAAACTTGCGACATCCATTGAAATCGAATCGGGGATCAATAAAAGAGTTGATATGGTATGGGTATGTGCGTTGATTTTCAGTTTCTCATATACATACTGTAGGGAAAGTATGGTAATCGTCAAAAACTCGAACTCGATATTTTGATGAATTTGCTCTTTTTAGAACTCCTTGAGTTGGAAAAAAAATTCAGAAATTGTCCGTTTGTCTGTCTACCTGTTACAAAGATAACGCCTGATGGTTGTAATTTGGTATACTTTCTTTACATCGAATTCCAAGATTTCTATCGAATTTTGTGTAAAATATGTCCATAGGAAGTCCGTCTGTTTTATTGTTCTAATATAAGTTAACACGTTAATTACAAAACGAAGAGAGTTAGATAAAATCAGGTACACAGATTTAACATCTATAGCGTGGACACCTGTCAGATTTTTGAGCTACATTCAACAAAGTCTTTCGGTCTGTACTTTCAGAGACATATAAACGCGATAATTAAAAAAAAGCAATGACTTAAATATATGAAACTTGATATGAGTTTTGACTAAAGGTGCAGTTTTGTATCAAACTTTTGTTTCAATACGATGATAAAAGCATGTATAAAATACAAATTCGTCTGTCTTATATTATTAACGTATGCAGGGATTAATCGCCAATTAACTCGCCAAGGATGACAGGTTATATTCAGTGAAAATGCAAAATTCACATAATATCTCCTAAGTATTGTACACCAATGCCATGTAAGACAATCTCAGCCATGACAAATTTATTAGAGAGCATGCGAGAAACGTTTCTAAGAGACAACTCCCATTGGTTTTCCAGATAGATTTATTATCCTCCTGTTAAATGAATAAAATATTTTTTTAATCATACTTCCTTCTCATCTGAAATGCAAGTCACTTAAGTTGGTTGGATGGAGGTTAACCAATGGACTGTATCTGACTTTGTTTATTCAATTAACTGAAATAGAAGACATCAATCTAATTTCAATCGTCCTTGAAGTATTTGCTTTCGTAGAAAAAAAGTTATTGATACATACATCAAATAATTACTAGCCTCGAAAACATGACAAGAAATAAGACTCTCGTTTCGTAAAGAATTATTTACCGTATGCGATGTTACAGAACTGCATGTTTTTAAATGTTTCATGAGGTAAGATCAAAATTTCATCAAAAAATATCATGGTATGAAAAAGATTTACAAAAACATTCGATGTCTATACCCTGGTAGCACAATATGTTGCACAATATTGTGCGATATTATATGATATTAAACAATATTCCACAATATTAAACAATATTCCTCAATATTAAACAATATTCCACAATATTAAACAATATTCCACAACATAAATCAATATTCCACTGTATTAAACATTATTCTACAATATTAAATAATATTCCACAACATAAATCAATATTCCACGATATTAAACATTATTCTACAATATTAAACAGTATTCCACAATATTAAACAATATCGCGTATGTTTATCAATATCGTGCAATATTGTACAATATTTGTGTGCTACTGGAATAACTGACCCTTTTCGAAATATTTGAAGATGACAAGAAGAAATTTAATACCAAAAAGGCAAATATGCCTTTAATTTTGTGAAACTGAATGTCTATATGTTGATATAGTTTCTAAAAGAGCTTGAGACCTGTTACTCCATTCCACCTAGGTGCATTGGTCCAAGAGTTCATGAATTCCACTGGAATCAAATCCCTTGTTATCTGTGAGTTCTATGTTTCATTGGAGTTTTCTGTATGTTTGAAGAAGATACGAAAGCAGGTATTGCCCTGTCTTTCAACAATGATCCAAAATTTCAATTTTTAAGAAATTATGAAATTTATTCTATTTAATATATTTTAGTTTTGAATTTTTTTTTTCTAAAACACTTAGAATTTAGTTTCTAATTTATTTTTGAGAAGTTATACTGATTGTTATATTTGTTTTTACATACGTTTTGCTGCAATTTTACATCCTTTTATGTTATCTGAATTCTAATCTTTGATAGAATTCTTATTATTTACTTATTTTTAAATCTCATGAATAAAAATCTAATGCCTACTTTTTGTCCAAATTTAGTACAAAAATTTTTTCAATATGATCTGCAATTTCTGAACTAGAGAATAATTAATATATTTATTTGGAAATGTTTTATAGTTGTTTTAATGCTACACAATATAAAACAATGAAAATGTTGTGTTATTTATAAGTCTAATCTCAATATTTAAAGAATGGATAGAGATACAGTTAATTTTTGAGTTCAGAAACTAGATAATATATTTCTTAAGCCCTCTGCAAAATTTAAAGATAAACCTTGATAAACGTCAAAACTGCAACTAGAGCATTTTTGATTTATACTTATTTTTATCCATAAAGAAAGCCATTTATTCCTGTTTTTAGAAACCCTTTGTCATTTAACAGTTATATTTCGGTTTCATAGATGTTTTCACAAATCTTTTTAAAGAAATATTTAAAAATATAACTATTTTTGAAAGTTTTTCAAAAATTGCAACGCATATATAATTCTATTATTGATACTCCATGCACCTTTCTTCTTAATATTTGATTATATAAAAAAATTCTTAACAATTTACACAAAAGTTTTCTTTTAATATAATTTAATCATTATCCATTTTACCTTATCCAATGATATCCATTCATATTAATTTAATAGAATATCTAGAAATTATATTTCATGTGATCAATATACAGGAATAATCTACAAGTTTTGCAGGAATTAATATGCAGCAAGGAGTCATTGGTTTCAAATCAAAATGAGATTAACAAAGACATTTCCATTGTTCCTAGTTTTAAATATTCGTTAGGATCTCGTTAACGCAACTCTGCCTTTATTTTCATTTGATTCCCTTAACACATATTACGAAAAGTTTCATTTGAGCCAATCAGTTTTAACGAACGTGATAATAGGCTTGAAACTGATAAAATAGTAAAAGTCTCGCATTCAGTATGTCCTGTGAGTGGATTTAATCGGATTTAACTCCCGCTTTCTAGTTCAGGAAATTCTAATTAAAAGATAGAGCCTGCTAATAGTTTAGAGACTGGAAGGCAAAGCTTCAAAGAGCAAGCAAAAAGTATATAAATTGCATTAATGGAAATGTTCAAATACAATGAGATAAAAGAGTGGCAATTTCCAGAAGTATTTAAATTAAATAGATGGAAATTTAATTATTAGTATTTCAAGTATTACTTTAAGAATAAAGCAAATTAAATCAGTTTAAACGGGTAGTTTTGTAATTAGATTACTTTAAATTTAAGAAAACAATTTTCATTATTTAATTATTATTGCTGTCAAGCCTGTTCCAATTGGAAGTATATGAAATTGCTTAATATTGCATATTATAGGAAGGAATTAACTATAGAAAGAGTATCAACCTTTAGTAATAATTTCCGTAATAATGGTTATCTTTTGAATAGATATAACGTCATTATTTTAATGATTATAAATGTTATAAAAATTTATATCAAATAATTATTTTAACATGGTAATATTCATATCCTGCCAAATTTCCTGCAAAAAGCATGATATAAGATAGTAATAGAACACACGCTGTCTAGGATAGATTTTTGGAATTAGAAGTCCCAAATTTGTAACAAAGTTTTTTCTGGTATAATATGTGTGGAATAAATAGTGATTTTTTTAAAATAATTTTAATTTATTAAATATTAATCAAAATTTAACATCCGAAACTCTGACGGATATTATTTCAAAAAACTTATATTTGCATCGCTTTAATATTAAAAAAAGAAATCGAATTATCTTTGATACAATTTTTCTATAGATTTTTTAAAAAATCAAAACTAATTTTAAGTATAAATTGTACGAATGCTTTTAATCTTGTTAAAGTTAAAAATTCTAATAATTTTTATTGTTTCACTAGATTTACCACTAACTTGTCTTTTTAGAAATATTAACCTTATGATGAAAGGAAAGTTTTGGGGGACTGAATTTCAAAGTGGAATTTTTGCTTGCTTTTATATTGGCAAGATAAAGCTTTCAAATCATCATTTTTCTCTATAGAATAAATAATGTAAAAATTGATAGGAACCAAGGGAATTTCTGATGTTATCAAACGAGGGTAAAACAGAAGGAATCAAGTTTAAAGCCTCAATTCATCATCGTAAAAAATCGCGGGGCGGTTGAAGAAAAATGTATTAAAAATCTAAAATTCTAAAAAGTAATAAAATAAAATTTTTAAAAAACGAAAGAAAACTGGCAATTGGATGTAACTAATGACATCTGTTTTAAGCCAGACATTTACAAACTGATTAATATGGTTATGATGATGATGCGTTGTGGTGAAATAAGAATTTTAAAAGTTCTGAGATAGTGCAGAAATGGCACATGTGCATTTAAGATATATATTAAAAATTTTCCCACATTTTAAAATTTTATATCTACAGATTTAATAAATCCTTTAATTTGCCACTTTGATTCTGTTAATCTATATTTTCTTCAGTATTCTAAATGTTTATTTTTATAGTATGTTTGATGTAAGAATATAAAACAAACATTTCCATTTCTTTTATACAATAATAGCTATTTAGAGGCAGTGGTCTATACAGTCTATGTGTAGAGTCGACCACCTTGGTATTACCGAACGAAGCAGTATCGGGAGGATTAATTTGAAAGGGAGTGCTGACTTTCTTTTGAAAGAAAAAGAGTGGACACCGTGCTCAGCATTTTATTGAGGCGATTCACCGAGAAAATATGTGTTGGATAAAAGAGTTGATGGAGCTGACGGATTTGCAGGATATAGATGTGCCCTTGAAAGGACCATCTGAAAGCATGTTAATACATGAAATTCACTTCAGTATGGCCTCACCATTTGCACGATCGTAAATTATCTATAGTATTAATCGCAAATGAAGTGCATGATATGGAAGTTAAAAATTAGAGGCGAAATCATCCCCTTTAAAATACATTGTCTGTATCAGCGGATCTTACAGATAAAGGTGAAATGCTTGGCTTTGTTTATCATATATTCAAACGTTTAGGTCGGATAATATTTTTGTTTCATTAATGTATCCAATGCTTAGTTCTGTTTGCCTTCTGTTTAAGCATAAAATGTGGATATTGTTACGAAATTTCTGCCGGGGTTCGTTTGGATAGTGGAAGTTATATGGTGTGGAGAACGCTCAATCAGTAGGCAGAAGTAGAATAAAACAACGACGCTTATTTACACGAAGACACACCGGACAGCACAAAGCGACAACTATATACAGCACAGAAGACGATTATCTTCACCCGAGACGTGTAGCATACAACAGCACACACAGCAGCATACAACCAGAATCTACTGCAGACAGTAGCGCACAGCTCAGTTCAGCACTAGCTTGACTCAGTCGCTTCCGATTCCTCCGTCTTCTACTTCTCCGACTCAGGCTCGGAATACTGACTTGACTTCACTGGCAGTGCAGCCCCTTTTATAGGTCTCAGGAGGCGGGGCTAGAAGCCTCTCAACCAATCAGGAACGTTCGAGGCGTATCTCGGTTCCTACTGGATGGATCGGGAAAATTCTCGAAGTTTCGGGTATAATCTATTTTGGCACCAAAGTCGCCAAATTGGTCGCCAAGTCGCCAAATGGCCGCCAAGTTTGTCGCCAAGCTCTGGGACCTCCGACGCGCTAGTCCCATTCAGATGACTGTAAAACGTTCTTTCTATTGACGGAATAAACTATGCTGGGAAGCCGAATTGCAGGTTTGTAACAATATATATATTTTTTTTAATTTAGCTTGGAGATGATGGTAAGAGGAGAATACAAAGTGCGTGGTTTATTTGCATAAGGTGTATTTGAATGTTGTAGAGGTATTTCTGAAAAGACATTCATGTCATTAAATGCTCATAATTCCGGCAAATTATCAAAAATTCAAGAAAATGCTATTTTAAATATCTTATATGTGCGACTGGTCCTTTATAACGTAGATCAATCCCGTGACATCATAGACCTATTGAAAAACAAATGTCCGTTTCATCTAAATATGCAGTATTATATCTTCAATTTATTCTACTTTTGGAAATTAGGAAAAACACACACATTTTTTTTAAAAGATACTAAAATGAAGGACAAATCTGCCAGATTATTAAATTGGTACAATCAAAAAGATAATATTTTTAATTTTGAAAAGATATAAAATTTTTTATGCAATTATATTTTTGGAAGTTCTAGAGGTGAAATTTCAAAACAGAATTTCATTTTTAAATAATTAAATTTTTTTTAAAAATATAAAAGAATAGCTCCATGTGCATATTCCCACCTTGTAAAATATATATGTGCCAAATTTGGTAGTTGCAGTTCAAACGATCTTGCCTGTAGAACGCCAAATCACGCACGCGTCGCCGGGTGCATATACATACGCCCACACACATTCATCTTTATTATTTTTATAGATTACTGCAATTGTATTGTATTTAGATATTAACCAGAAATTTCAAGAACTAAATTTCATATTGATTGCTAGCTTTAGATTTTCTGAAGCTATTATTCCTTAATTGTTAACATGTATTTTATGAAGTAGCGTTTATGGTACCGAATTGTCATACCTCAAATTTTGATTAAGCTATTGCTCTTCGGCATTGCTACTTAATAAATTACCGTATACTTAATATATTTGCATGAAATATGCAATTCATTGTGGTCTGATAGATCGTTGTGGAACTAGAATCATTGCGAAATTTAAGATAAAAAATAATTTTTAAGTTCACAAAATTCATTTTCTTTGTTGGGGGGGGGGGAGATATTGCTATTTATGCTGAAATTTCCAGCAAGTATTGTTTTATAATTGATATGGCTGACGCCTAAATTGTCATGAATAACATCGGAACTGCCATCACCTGATGACTCTGGTTTTGCTGGTAAAAAAACACACACTATAGAATATTTGTTTTAAAGGTAACAACCATAACGTGAACATCCGTACCGTAATTTTAGAAATAATCAATATAGTCTACCATATATTGTAATTTCTTTTTAATGTAAATGTATATGCCACTTGTTTTGTGTGTGTTTGTGTGTGTGTGTCTAAGATCACTGAATAAATGGTAATGATCGAATTGTAATCAGCTTAAATTTATTCTCCGATTTTTTTTGGGGGGGGGGATTTGGTGAACAGAATGTTTTTCCTTGAAAACCTAGTTCAAGCCAGTTTGAAACAATCAGGTTACACATGTGTCGATATTTAGAAAAACGATATTTTTTTCCATCTCCAAATCATTTCAGCTCCTAAACATTGTTTGCCAACTAGAATGATTGGAAATTAAAATTAAAAAAAAAATGAAACAATATTTAGATTTGGAGATATTAGCAAAGAATTGCCAAAAGTTGTTATTGAGGAATTTTGAGTTTAAAACCTGAAATAGGTTGATTGGAAAATATATAATCTCATCATTGAAAGATAAGCTTCCAGCACTGAACGAATGGCCAATGGAGTTTAAAAATTTGCTGATTAGAATTCACAAGAATTGCGTACAACATCAGGATTGGCGAGGAGGAGTCGAAGTCCCTTAGTCACAAAGAAAAGAATTAAATTATTACAATTATTAACCTCTTCGTCGTCCCCGCGTTCTGCAGGGTGGTTGTAACGCACCTCAAGCGTTCTTCCACATTTTAAAAATTTTAAAAGTTTAAAATGCTTAGTAAAGGTTTACTGTTTGAGTTTTTATTTTTGTTTGTTCTACTACGGCGAAAAACAGAGAGAAAACAGAAAATTTCACGATCAGGACAGGACAACGGAAGGGTTAATATAACTGATCTTATTATTAGAATAAATATTAATTCTTAAAATTATTCAAGCTCATTAATACCTAATGATAAACATGAATACTAAATACAAATAATAAATATAGATGAATAGTTTGAATTATTTCATTATCTTAGCTCAAAAATAGATCAAAGGGGGAATCCTTTATTTATATAGAGCAACGTAATATATCTTCTCATTGCTAATAAATCAGGGAAAAAAATCAGTTACAAAATAAAGAAGAAAAGAATTGCAGAAAGTTTTCGTAAGTTTCAAGAAGATTAATGGCAAAATTCTTTTGCAAGGAAAATATATATCATGCCATAAAACCTGCATAAATCATTCATTAAAATTTCATTTATCATTATGTTTCATTGGGTAAAACTATCACATTTGCCTGTTTCTTTATTATAATCTTTTTAAATACCCTTGCATTTTGAAGAGAAGGAGAAAAAGTTTAATTTTCTAGTGCTTTATAATTTAAAAATAGGAAAAGAAGATTACTTTTCGAAATTAAGATGAAGAGTCCTTATTCTTTTTTAATAATGGATTAAACCATTTTTTTTCCGAGTTCTTGGAGGTTCTTTTAAAACTTATTCTGAGAATTTTTATAATGATACTTATATTTATTCACTACTTAGTCTTGCCCTCTATTGTTTAAGCTAGAGGTGGACAACACAGTTTTTGTCATTGTTCTGATCTACTTAAAAAATTTACAAGAGTTCTTGAATGCCCATTGGGTATTAAATCGTTTATGAGTCAATATATTATCTATGTTACTTTAGACTTTAATAATTTGAAAATTATACTACATAATAACGAACGGGTGTCGAATTATGAAAAAAAAAATCAGGAAGGATTTTTTTCCCTAATGAGTTAGATTTGAAGAAAAATGTGGAGTCACAGAAGAAAACTCAATGTGTAGTTTCGTTAATGGAGATACAACAGTAAATAGGTTTCAACATATGATAAGAAAATCTATAGAGGATATTTTTGCTTTTTAAAATAAATCAAATTTGACGAAAAATGTAAAACCACAGAAGAAAGCTCATTATATACCTTGGTAAGTGGTGACAAAATTCGATACCAGACCAACGAAACTTTCGGAAAAAAATATTGAAGGAAACTGCCATATATTCCAGCTATTGAGAAATTCAATATGTCTTTTATGGAAGCATGTGGTATTATGAATGTTACAGATCTTTAAGACACATGCATTCTCAACGCATTTAAACATGTCACTTTGAAGCACACATGGAGGGAAACTGTATACCATTACATCCCCAGTAGCACATCCCTGTTTTGCAATATTGTACACTATTGTGCGATATTATATATTAAACAATATTCTACAATATTAAACAATATTGCGAATATTTGTCAATGTTATACAATATTGTATAATATTTGTGTGCTACTAAGAATGTTGTCTGTGTCATTTACATAAACATACATTTATTAACATAATTTTTATAATTTATCTTGCCACATGTTGAAATCCGTTTGTCATTATCTAGAATGGTGTAATATATTATGTAATCTAAATTTGTAAAGATAATTTATGAACATATATTATGATGACTATATCGTTTTCTTCAAATATAAAGCAACTATATACAGTTTTATCAGAATTGTTCGGGATTATTTAAACGACACTTTCTTTGGGAAACGGACGAAACATAGATCTAAAGACTTAGTCTTCTCACTCCTTAGAACTGAATATAATGAATTTTAGTTTCGTCCAGAATTTTTCCTGTCTAACGCGCACTAGGTAAAGATCCGAAGCACTAAAAACTAAATTCCGAATTTCAGCTGTTTCCAGCTGCAGTATGATGGAGAGAAAGTTTGGTGTGTGGCGGATCATGAGGAATATGTACAATAAATATAAACACGAGCCACATTACAATGCTCTGAATTCGCCACTTATAGAAGATGAACATTGCCTTAATTAGATATATTGTTCAATCAAATGTTTACACTAGGAATTCGAGGCGATTTTTCAATTAGCAGGTAAAAGCTATATGCATGGTTGATTGCAATTATTACTCATTCAAAAAATTCATCGTCCTTCTATTGCATGAGTACCGTCTTTCCTTTCAAGCTCCTAAGGATCATAAAAAGTTGAGTATAAGATCTAAATGAATTTATGCCAAAAAATATGTTTACTCATGATTCTCTTTGCTACAATCGCAGCGAATATTCAGGCATTTGTCATATTTTTTTAGCACCGGATTTCCGATTCCTTATTGAAAGAGTATTACGTTTAGCAATGTGAGATAGGTCTGAGTGTTAATTTGAAATTATCCATTAGTTAAGTATTTCTATTAGTTTGATCAAGACTATTTAAACATTCATCTTCCAAAGTCCTAATTCTGGCATGATAATCGCCCAGTTTGTTGTCTCAGATTCCAGCATCATCCTATTCAGTTGCGCGACTTGATTAAATCGTTCATCAAAATATGTTGTGACAGTCTTGTGTCACTGCTTATTTTCATGCAGATTCCAGTAGAGAGCTGCAGGACTTTAATTTTTTTCCCTGATTTCAGGAAGGCTAGACTAGGAAACCAAAATATTACGTCCAAACTAATGATGAATTTGAAAGGATATATTGTGATCCTTTTCACATCATTAAAGGAAAAAATTTTCGGAGAAGGGATAAGGAATATTTTCAATCTTTATGACAAATGCCCGAATCTTCACAGAAGTTATATCAAAACATAATTATGATTGCAAATATCATTTGGTAATGAATTCAATTCTTTCTCTACTACTCTCGCCTCTTTTCATTTGTATTATCTACCTGATTTCGAAAAAATAAGGTTCTTTTATTACCTCTTAAAAAAGATAGGATTCTTCAAAAGGTATTAAATGGCATTCAAGCGTTATTCAAGGAAATATATATTAAATTATTCTCCCAAAACGAAATATTCTTTCATCAAATACCTTTTACATAAAACGTTTTTCGTTTCATCTTTTCTGAAAATTTTCAGGGAAAAAAATCGAACCAATCGGAAAAATATTCTTAGATTCAAAGAAATCCCAAGGCTTTTTTAAAACGTTTGATAGTCATACTTATAAATATAAATATGAAATCCTAAAAGAAAACATAGCGATTCAAATCTAGAAGTAAGCAATTTTTATAAAACATCAAAAATATAAAGTGGATATAGATATGTGAATTTTGATTAAAAAATATCTTATGTTTGAATGAAAAGTTATAGAAGTTCCATATTTTCAAGAGATTTCATAAATATTGATAAAGTTTATTTATTCTAGAACAAATAATTATATATCGTTTACTACATGAGCTTCTGATCTACATCAAACTATTTTCAAAATATTTTTGTTCTTTCATTCTATCGTTGCTAGAATTGTCCTTTTCAATTGTACATTCAAATTATTCAAATTGTAAAAGTAAAGAACAATATTATTGGAAAGGTGATCTTAATATATTCAAATAATTTTGTTCTTATAATATATTTAGTATATTATACGAGGTATATATTCATAACATGATCATATAATAGTTTCAATATATTATAATATATGATCAAAATATATCAACAAAAATCTTTTATTTATAAAGGGCTCTCAAACTATTAGTTTTGGGAACTTGATGTGAGTGACATCGATATTACGAGTATTAAAAAAAGAAAAGAAATTTAGCGAGTTTAAATTATTATATTCAGCAAATATTCGTTTTTCTGTTCTGGGACGAATAATTTCAAGAACATTTAACCCCCTTTTTATATACTTTTTCCCCCTTTCTTTTCATATTTCTTGATTCTCAGAAGTATATATTGGTGCATTTGATCCAAAATTCTTAGTGAATGCAAGGTATTTTACTTGTAAATTTCGATTTTCTACCGACTGCAGAAGTATAAATAATCAAGAAAATTTTCTTCATATATGAAGGCTTTCTGAAAAGTGTTTGACCTCTGGCTAGGAAACATTTATCACTTACTTGATGAAGTTGGACTCTACACCCCTTGCGCCTTCAAATAACTAACCTAACGATCCTTCCACTGACCAAACACACTGTTGGAAGGCTTCTTTTCGAATGGTGTTCATTTCCGCTATCGCGTTTTGCATTATCTTTTCTCTTCTCTCAAAACGGAGTTCTTTTAACAGCATCTTCAATTTCGGAAACAGCCAGAAGTCGCAAGGAGACATACCTGTAGAGTAAGGATGATGGGAGGGGACTGGAATTCCATGTTTTTCCAAGAAAGTCAGAATCAGGTGTGACGAGTGAGCTTGAGTGTTGTCACGATGCAATTGCCAACTTTTCGTCGTCCAGAGGTCTAGTCTTTTGAGCCGAACTATATCTCAGAGTTGGCTTAGAACTTGTTGATAGTACTCTTTTGTCATTATTTGTCGTTCCGATGCGTGTTCGTGATGCATTTGTGGTCATCTCCGTCGATGTCGGGCCATTTTTGAATCGGAGAAACCAATCCTTCACTTTTGTTGCTCCCATAGCAGCGTCACCAAATACTTGCTGAATCTTACGAATTGTCCCACTTTGAGAATCATCAAGCTTTTGACAAAACTTTATGTAGTGTCTTTGCTCAACTCATTCAATCATCTTGAGAGAAATTAGAAATCCGACGAACACTGATGTCAGCACCTTACTCAGCGACTAGCAGGAAACGGACTCGGATATGGAACTGACAGAATCGAATATGAAGAAAAAAAATTCAAGCATGTGCATCAAGTAGTATTCTTCTACAGTGCGCAGTAGCACATTCAAGGGCGAAAACTTTTTAGATAAATTGTGCAAACTGTCCTGCAGTTTCTATGTCATTTTTTTTTTATTTTTCATGACGGGATTTAATAGTAAACTTAAAACTGTTGTTGCAATATAACAATAAATACTCCACTTCTCAACAGTGAACTATTCTGCCTCTGTTTTAATATTTTAATTGAAATTTTAGTTGTCTCACCTGTTTATTTTTGATGGAAAGTTTGATTGCTAATAAGAGGAATTGAAATCTAAATGAAAATTAAAACTACAAAATGTATCTTTTAATCATCTCAAAAGATGGAAAAAGATTATCTGTTTTCTTTTCAAATTCCTTGTAATAAAATAATTTTGAAGTCTGTTTTTATCCTGGAGGAATGATATTATCCACACAAAACAATCTAAATAAAAAATAAAAAAATTGAGAGATACTTAATAATGAAAAACGTTTACTGCAAAAAGGAAACATGTCCAAGGCAAGAAAGAAAATGAATGGCAATTTTGTTTTTTTATTTAAAATGTGTTTTAAATATACTAAGATATAACTAGAAATTCTTAAAAGAATGAAATTGTGTTTCATCATGGCTAATACCAAAAATTTATTTGTATTTCTTATAAAATATCAATTTCTGATTTTCTATTTTTTTTCCAGCTACAGACTCCTTTTGATAAACATTACAATTTAGAAAAATAACATTCAACTTATGAAAAAATTCATAAATCATTTCAAACAAACATACTAAAATAAATAATTAATTTAAAACAAAATTATAAAAATTTCACCATAAACTATTTTAATAGCAATATAAATAATCCGAATTTTATGAGTTAATTTTCTAAACAAATATTAAAATTAATACTTGTGCGTATGAATAAATATTACGCATTCGCTAACTGCAGTAAAATTGTTTTTAAAAATTGCACCTTCATCAAAGATTTATGCTAATCTGACTGAAACAAAATCTAATTTTAATCTGATGTTTTATGTATATAGTATACTGCTTTAATTTAAAACATAAACAGTAACCAAACAGAGGATTTCTTATCAAATAAGGGGGGATTCGACACAGCGTGAAGTTTGGGGATAAGTCGATACATTTCTAATATGCAAATTAAAAAGCAAAAATGAGCAAGCAATGTCGCTCTAATTTACCCGTGTAACGCCTGAAGCAGTTTAGATGCTCTGAACTTCCATGTTTGGTTGTCAAAACACATTAAACAAGACCAGTTACAACACGCCCAAGAGATGATGCCCTCTTTATAAAAAGATAATATATTTTGAGAGGTGATTTCATATAATTTATTTTCTGTCTTTACTGATATTCCAAGTGTTATAAATGCTATACAATGAACATCGTCTTTCACATTGAAAAGCGGATTTTTGGTAACAATTATGTATAATATGTAAGACGGTTTTACTTTTTAACTCCGAAGGATTATAAAAGAAGATATAATTATTGAATATAATTAGTTTATTAGCGAAAATTGTGAGTAAATATGGCCACATTTTGACATAATGCTGTAATATATTGGGCAAGACTGACCAAATATGAGAATAGCGTGGCAAAATAATTCTTTTATTTGCAACCCTATATATTTACAAAGAACAACTTGTTCTCATCTAGGTTAATATGATTGACAAAAATCAAATGGCAGTTCATTCACGAAATAGTTTCTCGATCAAACTGGAGACACCAAAAAAACCGCTGACAGCCTGTTAGCTCTGAACGACTACTCCAAAAATCCACGGATCTTTATTCGGATGGACCCTAGCACAGAATCTCAAATCACACGGAGCTTCCTAAAAAACCAGGAACAACTTTTCCGCATTCTTTCTCCAACCTTCCTCCGAACACCTTTCTTCTTTTTCTCTGGAAAAAAACTGTGTTTTTTTTTCATCAGATATACGCTTCCAGTTTTCTCATTGTTAAACTTGAATACCCTATCATCCAATATCTGCTCAGAAATGCTTCATGAATGGTCTGAACCCGAGTGAAGGAGTGTTTTTTAAGGAATTATCTTTGTGGCTGACCGCCTCTTGAGCAATTTTAAGTTACAAGCAATTAGCAATTAACGTCAGCCGAAGTGCTCTTGCGTTTGACATTTAATGACAAAGGTTACTGGTGATTGATCGGTTCTTGATGACTTGAAGGTCTCCTAATAAGAAAAAACAGTTTAGCATCTGAATTTTTTGAAGTTCTTCTCCCTTGAAGACATGATGAATCTATTTGAAACGAAGGGATTCAATTTATTTTCCCATACCTGTATATAGCAACAATTGACGACACAAAATGGCTCTCCCAGTGAAAAGGATCCACATCTAGAGGTCCGTATGCACTTATCTATGTGTGGGAAAGCTAGAGCTGTTGCATCTGGTCTGGATGCTCTTAACTATGTGAGAAAAAAAGGAGAATCGTTACAATGGACATGAGGTTTAACATGCTATTAAACCTCATGTGTAACTGTAGTATTCATTACCGAGTCGAAAGGCATATACAGTGTTAACCCGTTTAAGCATTGGGCATACTGGATTCACCCATTGCTTGTTAATCGGTGAACAATCACCTCTATATTCTCAATGTGACTGTCAAATGTCTGTCCAACATATAATGCCAGAATGCGCAATTTTCAATGCTCAGCGTTTGCTATTTTTTCAAAACTTGAACACTCCATTACCTTTCTTACTTGATAAGTCACTACATGCTCAAATTTTTGCATTTTTAAAGTCCATAAAATTATAAGCACTCATTTAAATTTTGTTTGCTTTTAATTACTATCGCACACTATCCGTTTTTTATATACATTGATATTATTTTATACCTAGTTTGTGGCAGTATAGTCAAAACCATGGCTCTTGCGTCAGAAAAATCCAAACAAATCCATAAAACCCAAATCGACATAATAATCATGAAAATTCAGGCAGTTATCATTTTGGTGAAAAAATGTTTCCTATAACCCTTCTGAAAAGCATTGCCGTCAGTGATGCGAAATGGATTTAGTATTCCATTCAAGTCCCTCATATGTCTGAAATTATTATTTTGACATCTTAGTCGATTTTTCAGTTCAGGAAATATAGAAAATTCACTAAATTCGATACTATGTTCTCCACTAAAGGGTGGAGAGGGGAGTTAAGGGCAAATTAATATCCTATTTAACATGATGATCATATGATTCAAAAGAAACGTTTCGGCTATCTGATATGCAAAAAAAAAATATAACTTTATAGGGTGAACGTTTAGATATGTTTGCTTCGTATCCTTTCCTTAAAACTCTTTCCGGACGGGAGACCTTTTTCTAAGACGCACGCACGGGATGGTGTGTACATGAAAGGAATCATTCTACAAGAAGGGAGTTTTGCATCGCTAAACCTAACATTGAAAAAAAAATCACACAAAAAAAAGCGGTTTAAGTCCTAACGTCGTCATTTTTGCTACCTTTTCTGATTATTAGCTCATTCAAAATACGAGCACATGCTTCCTCTGACAAATCGCATTTTCTTGTCATAATAAACCGAAACCAAGGCTTTCCGTAATAAAAAGAGAAGCGTTTGGATGCCTCCGAAAGCTACGAAAATACAATAGAACTGATGTAAAACCAAAACGACAAGCCACGGCAAGACAGTAATAACAACAACAACAACAACAACAAAAGAAGAAGAAGAAGAAGGGGGGGGGGAAGAAGAAGGGGAAAAAGAATTCAGTGAGAGATCAGAATCGCGAATGATTCTGTTAAAATTGTTGAAAAGTCTATCAAATCTATTGAAAAGTTACACAACCCATATGTTTATTTACATTTCCCCCCTCTCCCCCGCAATAGCTGATGAGTAAAATACCAAAGGTTGAATGTAGCAAGCTGAAGGTCAGGATACTAAAACTATATTTATTTTAAAAGTAATAGACACAGGAACCCATTTAGTGGAATTTAAAATTTGTTCCATCCTAAAATGCACATATACATCACCTTCCCATGAGTTCGATTTCCAAAATGCACTGGTGGTACGCCCGGCTGTGAGAGACGTTCGCTGGTGATGCTTGTATAGCATGCGAAAATGTTAAAAAGACTGTAAGTCCTTTCAGAAAAATGAGTAGATGTAAAGGAATGGTGAGAACATCTCGCATTACAGGCGATAATATTTTTGGTAGAGGAGATTGAAATCTTGATCAACCGATATGACAAATTATTGAATATTTATAAATCTGCAAATACCAGGGACGAGGATGCTGTCTTTTGCGGATTAGCCAGGAATTTTCCTTTTGTTACTAAAGTGTATTCCTAAAACTTTTGTATTAATAATAGTTATGTCAATAAATCATTGTTAATTAATAAACTCAATAAATTTAATAGAAAATGTTATTAATTTAACTCTTATATCATATACATATGGCCATAAATTATTATTAATTTATTTTCATGAATGACTTCATTTAATAAGACACTGTTTCACCTCGACTACTTCCTGTATTTTTTTCCGTGGAGAATTTATTTTAATTCCTCTTAATTTATTGCCCGATATTATTAATACACTGATTTAGTTTGAAAATATATGTGTTTTTATTATATTAACATAATTTGTATCATATATTAGAATAATATTTCTTTCAGTGCGATCAATAACACTAATCATCTAGATAATATTCAATCGAACGAAAAAATTTGAATTCAGAACGATTTAATGGAAAACTGTGGAACCGAATATTGTCTATCTATAGACAATGTGTCATTATTCGCAAAAAATAAAGAGAATTCTTAAACGTTTAGAAATGTTTACGAATTCTCATTATTTTCTCAGTCGTATTTTCTATTCTCTGAGAATTCTCATTCGCAAATCTTTAGAGTTTAAATATCTTTCTCATTTTTGTCTCGAGATCTTCAAAAGCAAACTCCAAACTATAAAATAAATAAATAAGCTCCATAATAAATTCTCCATATTCTTCAGCAACGTTTTCTGTATTTCCATAACACTGACAATAATTAATTTTGTAGGTAAATTGATTCCGCAGCGAATACATGCAGAGGATATTTACTTTGCTTGATAGAATTTATTCAAGAAACAACATAGTGATCTGCAGTTTCTGAAGTCTGTTGTTGCTTTCATTAAAATATTACCGGAACACCTGCCTTAAATAAATTTCATTTCTTTGATTTAGTTGATTTGACATAAAATAGAAAATATAAATTGCTGCTTCAGAAGGTATTCAATTAAAGCATGATAACATGATTGAAAACGTTGTTAACAATGAATTGGTGACAATAAACAAATTTCCGACAGTATGAACTGCTGATTCAGTCTTCATAACAATTTATGCAGGAACTTTTAATTATAAATAATTAAA
This sequence comes from Argiope aurantia, assembly GCA_026543865.1. Taxonomy (NCBI): domain Eukaryota; kingdom Metazoa; phylum Arthropoda; class Arachnida; order Araneae; family Araneidae; genus Argiope; species Argiope aurantia. The sequence continues at coordinate 471,570 of JAPMOR010015835.1, read as the reverse complement.
TAAAAATAAAGCGTTTATTGTATATTTGGGGTTCTATAATGAAGTATTATTGCAGTTTTTGTGTACACGTGCCTTAATCAAATTTATTTTTGTTATGCATTTCTCCTTTGAAAAATTGTTTTTAAATATATCATAGCAAAAAGCAATATTATAAAATCTATTGATTAATTTTTATAAATCAGTCATTGTATTTTATTATGCAGAGTAAAATTGTATGGAAATTAAATTACGTGTTCTTTTTCTGTTTACCCTCATTAAAGTATTTCAGTCTACCATTATTCCCACAACGTAATTTTTGGTAAAATATATTTGTGACATGACCTTTCAATGTCAATTGATTTGTACCTATTTTAAAACGAGAATTCTCGTTTTCTGGTACGTACGTGCTAAAATGAAGGAATAAACTACCTCAGTGAAACAAGTTTAAACCATGATTTTGTTTTTAATAAAACTGTGCAGATTTGTAATATGAGTGCTAAGTCCCCCGTTCAAGTAATCTGAGGCAAATTTGAGGAAAGAAAATTAGTTTCTTAGAGAATAATGTCAAAGTGTTTCCTCTTAAGTATAATGTAAATATTTACATGTTTAGAAAAATTCCATCTTCTTTAAGGGGTAATAAAGGAGAAGTATTTTTTAGTACACCGATGGGTAATGGAAGAACTAAAGAACAAAATGAATTTATCATCAAAATTGATGCATAATCATGGCTATTTTTTGACATAACCGCTGTGATGATTTAGATAATTATTCATATCGGTTTGATCATTCTTTTTGATCATCTCTTTGAAAAAAACGTCGCTTCCAACGAAATGAGACGGATCACAATGTTCCTTTGAGGCCTCACATCAGTTTAGAAGTTCCATGAATTTTCAAACCAAATAATTACCATGAAGATGCAGACTAAATAATTACCATGCAGATTCGGAATAAATAATTACCATGAAGATTCAGAACAAATAATTACCATGAAGGTTTGGACAAAATAATTACCATGGAGATTCAGACATTTGTCTTATCGATCAGACATTTTTTTCTATCTCCTTTTCGTAAGAATAATGCTTCCGGTAATGTGAGATGGATCACAATGTTCCTTTGAGGCCTCTCATCAGTCTGGAAGTTCCATGAATATTCAAAACCAAATTATTATCAGGAAGATTCATACCAAATAATTACCATGAAGATTCAGAACAAATAATTACCATGGAGAATCAGATATTTGTCATATCGGTCAGAAATTTAATTTTTTCTATCTGCTCTTCGTATGAATATTGCTTCTAGTGATGTGAGATTGATCATAATATTCCTTTGAAGCTTCTCTATAATTTGGAAGCTCAGCGAGTTTTCTTTTAAAGGAAGAATATGGGGAAGGGATATATAAGCTTTCGCATTCTAAAGTCGGTGTTTCGGCACGTTGGTTAGCTAGCTCGTCCATTTCTTTCGAGTTATATGATCAACTCGTTGAATAAAATATTCACTTCCAATACACTTGTGTCATTTACACCATTTCATTAAGAACATGGCTTAGAGCCGGGTGATTTTTACCTCTTCCGTTAAGTCAAGAAATGGATAGAAAGTCAGTAAGCCAGTATCTCACATCTTCGGTGGTGGGGGGGGATAGGAGGAAGAGTTCAGTGATGTGATTAGATATTTGATCCATTGATATGATAAGCGACTGAATATTTAGGCAATCATATTGAAAAGTAACCATGATTGAACATATCTTTTGATGATATATTCATTTTGATCTCAAAACGTGCCTTTTTGTATTATCCACCGGAGTGTGAAAAAATACGACTTCATTTTATTACTTCTTCAAGAAACTAGGATTCCTCACAAAGCATTAAATGGTATTTAAGTCATACTCAAATGCAATTATGGGGAAAATAATCATGTTTCTTTCATCAGTTCATCCGATTTCTAAAACAAGAAAAGATTACCCTTGTTTAAATTTCTTCAATAAAAAACAGCTGATGCATAAGAACAACTTTTGTATTTGTGTACGAACAGTTTAAAATGTATTTTTCTTTTTTCAAAATTTTATTCAATAAATATAAAAATGGAACTATTATTTTAAACATATTCTTAACTTACATCACTAAAAATAATAATTATCTTTTTAATGGCACAATAAGCCTGCATATCAAGAGCAATGCAACATTAAATATCGAGGACATAAAAGAAATATAAGTGATCAAATGGATAAATAAATAGAAGGAAACTAAGACAGAAATATCGGCGCAAAATGGCTATTGCCAACGGTCCCGTGGGAATACCTCCAGAAAACTGCAAAGTGAATAATTTCGCCAGTAACAGGAATTTACCAGACCTTGAAATTCTTTGAAGGAAAATGCCACAAAACGCAGGCTTGGGAAAAATTCTGATTTTGGGACTGAGTGGAAGTTTCAATTAAAGTTTTATGGACCGTTTAATGGTCTAAACCGAGATGCTATAAAAGAAAATAAAAGAAAAATTTCAATAATAGTGAAATAGAAGATGGAATTTTGAGACAGAAGACTTGTTGTTGTTTACGAGAAAATTAATTTAGTATGAGCAAGAAAATGAATTTAGTATATTTCATGATATTTTGTTTCAGTTAATAAATAAAAATCTCAATTCATTTCAGTATGAATCCTTCCATAAATTTTATATTAAAACAAAATATTTTTTTTAAATAAAAGTATTATTGTTTGCTATTTCCTCCGATTATTTTTGTATTTATTTGATATTTTCTCCATAATTTGATTTCAAGATAATATTTTGCCATGAGAAGTTATCGGTTTAGATTACCAAAAAATTTTCTTGTACAGAATGTTATTCTGATTTTTTTTTGAAAAAGAATCATTAGTTGAATTAGAAGGAAAAATGTTCTTATACCAAAAAAATGTAAAGGAGATCTAAACCTATATTTCAATTATTGTAAATAATAACACTTTATCGGAAGATATCGTGATGATTCTTCAAGATTGTTTTTTTTTTATTTATATCGCATTTTTATTAATTACTAGCCGCCTTTGACGACCAGCCTATTCGCCAGTATTACCGCTCGCTACAATTTTCAATTAAATATTTTAAGTAACTGGTCTCTTAATAGATTCTCAAACAAAACATTTTTAATCTTCAAATTTTGATAGTCATACGAAACTTATACTGTTGTTTAGATCGTTTCGTTCAATTGAAATTTGTTGTCATTTCCGGTAAAATTTCAACTTTAATTTAAAGTGGAAATGATGAAATTGCAATTAATATAAAGATATTTTTTAATAAAACCAAGAGGTTTTTTTATTTATCATCTTTAATGTTATTTATTTATTATTATTATTACTGAATATGAGTATTGCAAAAAGAATCGCTCGGTATTTAAGTCTTATGTGAACTACAAAGTATTTTTCATAATTTATGTAATATCTCAAAGAGTAATTCAACAAAAATTTCTCAGATTCAGCATCAAATTCAGTTTTTAGTTTTGCTTTCAAAAGGATTGAAATGAAACCAATAACAATATTTTGTTCCGACCTATAAATATACAGTGCCCGAAAAAATTATAAGGACACGCGAAAAATCGCCAAATCTAGAATCCAGAATCGTATGCAAATTTTTGCAGCAAAAATAGAAGTAAAACTAAAATATTTTATGCGTAAAGTAATTAAAATTATCAATTTTAAATCTGATAAAATTTAAATTTTGATTTTTAAACTTAAATGAAAACGGAAAAAAGTATAAGGACATTGCTTTTTCTCCAGTAATTATTTAAAAATTTGCATATTTGAAAGCATAAAATGACGATTCAGAGTTAAAAGATTCATTTGCGAAAAGAATTTCCCACTCGGCGACTTTCAGTGTGAATTTTTAAACGATGCCCAAAGGAACTCAACTTTCTGTCTCTGAAAAAGGAAAAATTATTGCTTTTCGAGAATGTGGATTAAGTGGATGGGAAATTTCAAAAAGAATCAAGAGATCTAAAAAGGTGGTTTATAATTTTCTAAAAATATCCTGGGATGTATGGTATGAAAAAGCGAACTGGGAGACCAGAAATTCTCACTCGTGGACTAAAAAGAATGATTGTAAGGAGAGCTTGCGAGAAAAGAGAAACCGCAAATGAAGTTAGACAAAATTTGAGTTTACCATGCTCAACAAGGACTGTTCAAAATATTTTGAGTAAACATCCTCAAGTTTCTTATGGGAAATTAGTGTCACGCCCCCCTCTTACAAATCATCATAAGAAAAGAAGAGTTTACTTTGCCAAAAAATACATTTCTCTTGGTCAAAAGTGGGTTGATGTAATTTTTTCGGACGAAATAAGGTTCAATCTTGTTGGACCTGATGGTTTTCGTTATTTTTGGTATGATCTGCGAAAGAGCAAGGAAGTGCTTTCCAGGCGTCAATATGGTGGTGGCTCGGTTATGGTATGGGGCACTTTTGCGGCAAATGTAACCACTCTAATTGTATTTATCAACCGTAAAATGAATTCGGACAGGTATGTTGATATGTTAGGAGAAAGTTTGTTACCTGAAGCTCCACTAATTACTTCAGGGAACTATATTTTTCAGCAGGATAATGCTTCGATACACGTTTCTACGAGTGCAAAACTCTGGTTTGGAGCTAATTCTGTAAATTTACTTGATTGGCCGGCGAGAAGTCCCGATCTTAATCCAATCGAAAACTTATGGGGACTTCTAGCCCGAGAAGTTTATAAAAACGGCACACAGTATCAATGTACACAAGATTTTGTCGTCGCTATCAAAGACGCTTGGGAAAAAATATCTGTGGACATTTTAAAAGATCTTTCAGGATCTATGACCCCTCGGCTTATTCAAGTGATTGAAAAAAAAGGTAGTGTTCTTGATTATTAAAACATTTTTTAAGTATTTTACAACATGTCCTTATAATTTTTTCCGTATTTCCTTTAGTGTTAAATTTTGTAAAATCAATATTTTGAAGCTAAATTATGTTTTTTAATGTGGTATAAGTGTTATCACAAAATTATGCAGCAGAAGTAAGAAATATAAAAAGTTCATTTAGGTGAAATGGAAATAAAGCATATTTTCATGCAATTACATGTTGTCCTTATACTTTTTCCGCCCACTGTATTTCAAAAATTATGAAGTCTAAATTTAATGCAGTAAGATATCACATTCTGAGAAATATTCTGGGCATATCAAATTTTAAATAAATGAATGAATGTTTCTATTTTCCACGATCAACTAAGACTTATTTATGAAGGTTTGAATGTTAAAAATTTAGAAAAACTCAACTTTTCATAATCTTAGGCCAATTAATTTTGAGAAACTTGCGCGCTGATTGACGTATTTTCTTTGAAACGATCGATGGAAAATCTAAAATTATCCTTTTTTTGTTGAATAGTGATATTCAGATTTCCATAAATTAGTCAGTTTAAGTGATTGATTTAGTTGATTGGAAATTAACTCTTTTTATTTAAAATATTAGTGTTTCAAGAACCTTTTGTTAATCGTGATTTCCACAGCAGACGCTTTATGTACATAAAATATAATCATTTTCCATTTAGACAAATTTAGCAGATCAGTGTCTTACTAAAGGTATGTAAATTAGCTGTGTGGCCCTGATTTGAATGGATATCCTGTTCATATTAAACAAAACTTGCCTTAAAATAAAACTGATTTATTGGATTAATAATATAGAACGTGTAAAAGAACATAAAATAATTTTTCTTGCCAAAAGTATTCCAAAAAGATTTAATTTATTTTTAATTGGTACTTTAATCAATGTTATGGCAACACTTTGAAAAAAGCTAATTTTATCCCATGAATGCGAAACGTGCTCATGCAGCTTAAATTTTATTTTTATTTTGTACGAAAAAAATTGTTTTAAAATATAGTTAAAATATTTATTTAAAAATTCACTAAAAATAGAAATTTAAATTTAAGGTTAAAACAGTGGTATCATTTAAGAGATATATATTTTTGATCTTTAACTTCATGTAAAAATCTTTTTTGTGCGGTAATATTTTCGGAAGTTATAGCAGAAACACACCAAAATTTCGCTTAATTTTTAAATAAATAAAATTCTAATTAAAAATTTGAAAAAATAACCCCCAGGTGCACATTACCGATCTTCAAGGTATACACGTGCCAAATTTGGTAGCTGTAGGTTGAATGGTCTGGCCTGTCGAGCGCCAACACACACACACACACACACACACACACACACACATTGAGCTTTATTATAAGTATAGATAGATTTAACGATAAAATATGTAAAATGCAAATGCCTTTAATATTTTTGCAAAACGAGCTAGATCAATTCTATAAAATAAAAATATTAAAAAGTATTAGTGTAAAATATACTTAAAATTTCAAAATAAGATATGTTAACAAAGAAAATCTCATTTTTTTTCTGTTTTCAAAAAGATGTAAGAAACCATTTTGAGGAATAATCTATTCAAATGTTATAGAGTAAAAACATTCAAAATTTTCAATAATATTTAATTAAAAATCTAAATGAAAATATTAATCATCCGTTTTTAAAAATACCTCTAGTACCCATTATGCGCTTAAAAATTTAAAATAGCTCTGTAATAAAGAATTTTATTTTCGAAAAATTCAAAAATCTACAAATTATTACGTGTAAGGAAAATCTTAGAGAGTACAGAAACCATGATGGCATTCCAATTTTCGCTCCTATATTTGATAAAACTGTTATGGATCTCTATAACTCATTAGTCAGACAATGCAAAAGTAGCAGACAATTAGAGAAACTCCAATATCCCTGAAAATAATTGCTGCTGCTACACTGCGTTTTTACTGCTATTTTCGACATAATTAAACCTTTATAAAAGTGGTTTCTGATCATTGAAATTATTCCATCATTGAAATACAGTCCCTTCTATTTCTTTGACGCTATGTTTATCGTGATAAAAGTTAAACTTTATAAAAGTGATTATAGATCATTGAAATACAGTCCATTTTATTTCTTTGACGCTATCTTTATCGTGATAAAAGAATTGCGTTTTAGAACATTGGAATTATTAGAAAAATTCTGATAAAAATGTAAAAGAAAAAAAAATTCTCTAGAAGTATATATGATTTTTTATTTTAAATAAATGTTTATGTATTTCCTAAAAAACACATAAAATAAACTATGTGTTATAAATCTCTAATAATTGAAATAGCAGTATTCATTCATTACAATCGAAGCTGAAAGTTATAGAAATTTGTAATATTCCCGAAAAATAAATATATATTCAAATTATTTTGTTGCAGCTGCAGCTATTACATCTCTCTGTTACTTCCGTCATGGTTACATATTCTTGAAATTCATTTTTGATTGCTGAAATCATTTACATTCTTTATTTTTGAAATGCAATGGCAAGATTTTGATAAAATTAACCATGAAAATATATTTTAAGAAATATTTTTTTATTGTCTCTGGAGTATCATAGCTATTCATTCTCTGATTTATTTTCTATTTCTCGGTTATTGAAATTTTCAAACACTAAAATTCTTTTATTTTTCGAAAAATCACAAACATGATAATAACATCATAGCAATTTTCTTTAAATTATTTCATCATCTTTTAAATATCTAAGGATAGTTTTCTATAAATTAGAATAACCATTATTGCATTTTATTTTTATTATTATAAACATCTTCTTCTAAAAAAGTATTGAAATCACCCGTATCAATGCTTTAATTAAAGTATCAGATCAATTTGAATTCTAATTGAGAGAAATTAGTAAGAATAGTAAGAGTTCTGCATTTCTGAATTATCTAAATTTACAACAATGCCAACAAAAACAAAGAAATTCGAACTGAAAATATTCCATAATAATATCTAGTATTTGGAAAAGGAAATAAAACAAGAAATAGTAATTTCTAAACAACCGAAATGAAAATGATGAAAATCACTTATTCGTAATATTATTTACATTTCTATTTTGAGCTGCTAAATTTTATTAAAGTATGTTTCATTAATTGTTCAGATGAAAGATGTACTTTTCTTTGAAAAATGGGTTTTTAATGCAGCGATTGCTTTAATTTAGTTTTAACTTTAATGATCTAAAGTTAACTATAAAATGTCTCCAAATCGGCTAACTTGGGCTCTTCGGTTTCGTCAGCATTTAACTACAACATTTTTTGACAATTTCGTGATCATGGACAATTTCCAAATCGTCTGCATCAATTCATTCATTAGTTTCGCGCTGTCTTCATGTTTTCACATCTCTAAATTATAACGCAATACAGTTTTTTTTTCATTTGCTAATCCGGTTGTATACATACATATATATGAAAGAAGGACAAAAATGAAATCTTGTAATTTCAAAGCAATACATTTTTTTGTATTATGATTATATATATATATATATATATATATATATATATATATATATATATAAAATTCAGAATAAGATGTTCGGGCCAAACTCTTCATTGTATGCGAAGGTTTTGAAATGGAAATACCAAATACAGGCATTTTGAGCCATTTGTACAATTTTGCCATTACAAGTTTAAATACCGTTTTTTCGGTGTTCACTAGAAATTTTTAAAATTATCTCCACTATATGTTCAGGTATTGTCAACATAGAAAAATAGTATACTTTTTTGTGTTTATGTCTCCCTAACGGGCGAAATTAATTAGCTAATAATTGGCTTAATTAATTGCTTAAATCTAAATTAGCGAAACATGGATTATCCCTTAAAGAAGTTATTGTATCCATAACGACTGATGGAGCAACATTTATGAAAAGAGATGGAAAGTTGATTCGTGTAAATCAGCAATTGTGCTATGCTCATGGAATTCAATTTGGAGTAATAGATGTATTATACCAAAAAAATAAAGAACAGAACAATCCAAATACTGTGGATGTAGAAACTTCGGATTCAAATTTGAAGAGAGTAAGAGTGTGAGTGATATTGACAATGAAGATAATGACAACGTAATTGTTGAAGAAGATATTGCTAATGAAGAGGAAATATTAACCCATCACGAATTGCTTCCTATAATTTATAAAGTTCGAAGAATTGTTAATATATTTAAACGTTCTCGTATAAAAAAATGGCATATTACTAAATTATATACTAACTGAAAATAAAACAGAATATATGTTAATATTAGATTTTAAAACGCGTTGGAACAGTTTACTCCTAATGATGGAATGATTTTTGAAACTGAGAAATCCAATCCAAAAAGCAATAATCGACTTAAACCTGTAAATTAATTTTTTAGATAGTGAATTTCGACTTAAATCCAGAACTATATCAGCTCTATTTTCCATAAAACTAACTATTGAGGCATTATGTCGGAGAGATTCTAATTTATTATCAGCTAATGCAACAATAAATTTCATGTTTATGTCTCTGAAAGAACAGCACACATCACTATCTGAGGAATTGTATATTACATTGAAAAATCTCACAGAAGAAATGCATACTGAAAGAGAAAATGTCTAATGGTATTTACATAATTATAATGATTTTAAAAATGAAAATGAAAAAAAAAGAAAAGAACCAATTCACATCTGATTAAGTTTTTAGTAAATTTTCTTAAAATTTTTTACCCACAAACCTATCCACATTCAGAAGAATTCGGTTCAGTTATCGAAGATTATGATGATACTAATGCCGATAATGAAAAGAAATTGTCTCTTGAACAAAAATTAGAATTAGCGATAAATAAAAAAAATCAATGAACCAAAATACAATACAGAAATCAGCTATATCCAAAACCATTCGACGAGAAATAGATTTATTTGAGGATGAGGGATTTAGAGGTAAATACTTGGAAAAAGTATATCGCGCATTGCTAACAGTACCATCAACTAGCGTAGATGCCGAAAGAGCGTTTTCGATAGCTAATAACTTTTTGCAAAATTACTTTTCAGGTTTAATGACAATATAATTGATGCATTATATTTTTGAAGATCACTTTTCAAAAATTTTTAATAGTACCACATACAGACTGAATAATGATATTTACACTTTTTTTAGATTTCAATAAATAAGATGCCTCTTTACTTTTTTGTGATTCTTTACATACTGTTATAATTTATAGGTCACAAATTATTTTTTGTGATATTTACACTCTCTAATAGAACTGGCAAATAAAACAAAAAAAACACCTGTGTTTTCTTTCTTTTTCTAAAATTTCTACTACTGATATTAAAACCGGTATCCCGGTATTAAGATCTAAAAAATACCGAATACCGGTATTGAAGTTTTAGTCCGATATTGCAATCAGTAGTTGTAATGTATATTGATACTATTTTTAAAATAACTATAAGACTATAGTACATATGTTGCTATTTTAACTTTATCTTTTTTGAAGAAATCAATAAATGAGCGCCAGCTGATGTCCTTCTAATGTTTTCCTTGATGGACAATGCTTCTTGGAAATATTTAGAGGAAAGCACACAC
>JAPMOR010015835.1:446812-461082 GCA_026543865.1 Argiope aurantia | reverse complement strand
TATATATATATATATATATATATATATATATATAATTTACTGTTGTTTATGGCTTAATCGAAAAAAACTAATAATACTAAGACATTTACATTTATTTCATCTCATTCAGATGCTAGTGTTCCAATAAGGTCAATATAACTTAAAAAAAAACATTTTATTTATTTTTGTATAATCTTGGAGATTAAAACATGCTTTTGTATTCTTTTGAAAACCACAAATACATCTTTTATTCCGTGTTTTTCTAAATATGAGTGTGAGTAGTTTTATTCAATAGAACACCAGACCAGGTCTTTCTTCAAAGAATTTATTTCAAACATCTGAAGAAGATCTAATGACATAATGGTCACAGACAATACAATGTCATGACCTACAGAACATTTATCACACTATTTATTTGTCACTAGGTATGTATTTTCATCAAATACCAATGTATAAAAATAAGAAAACTTTTTCCATCCTAAAGCCTGCCTTTAGATATGACTGCAACAGATGATAGACTAATCATTCTAGTTTCTTCATCTGAAAAAATGGAATGCATTTTGGCAACTTTGCTTGATCATAGGCTCCCTTAAGTTTATATTTATCCATTAATTTAAAATGTAATAAATATTTTTTCGCTTTATGATAAATATTCAGCACAGCTTTAATATCATCAGATGCTTACGTAATGCAATAGCTACATATCTAAACGTCTATATAGAAATATTTTATATGTTGTATATACTTTGTATTTCATAAATTTATTTTTAAAATGTCAATATTATTTACATTTTTCTAAGTACAGTAAACTCTGTTAGATTAATTATTTTTTTAAGTTAAAGAATTGTAATTTAGATATATTCTTTATCAGTGTCGTATAAGATTATTTGACAATGATATTTAAAATTTTGGATTGGCCATTTTTTAAATAAGCTAAAAATAAGTGTAATATGCTCGTGGACGTTTTTTCTTCATTTATATAAAATTAGAAACGAAATACTAAATGAAATATTTAAATAAAATGAATAATACTAAATGAATACTAAAATATATAAATTTATAATCTATTTTATTAAGAATACAGTTTTAGGCAATTTTAAAGTTGGGTTTACACTCGGCCAGTTATAAGACCGCTAGTAAGACAACGCATGCGTAGAAAAGGACTGATTTATGTTTGCCACAATTTCTAAAGATAGATTCAGGCACTCCTGCTTGGCTATAAATTGTCGGTTTGGCGTCCCTGAATTTTTCATTCTTCATTGAGTATTGTATTAAAATGATGGATATTTACACAAAAATATGGTAAAATAAGAAAAGGTCAACATACCTAAATATGGAAAACTATAGTAAAAATTGACAAATTAAATAAAAAAAAAACAATATCGCATTAAAAAGAACAAAGGACAAAAAATGTCGCAATTAATCTACGATAAGAGGTCAATTTTTTCACGACAAAAAAACGCCAAACTCTACAAACGCATGTTCAGTAAGAAATATATAAATATACACCAGATGTCAATCAATACTACAATTATATATATATATATATAATACAGAGGCATATTGCTGTCCTATCGGGACAACTATTTGCCATGGACTGAACAGTATTTTTCCAGTGTTTTGATGCATGTTGTGCCTACTCGCAGTCTTATAACTTGCCAAGTATAAACCCATTTTAATTTTAAAAACAATTATAACAGTCTTTAAATAATATTTTTTTAAACATTTTATTTCAATTTTTTCCTTCAATTGCCCACGAATATGCTAACCCCACACTGCCAATCTCTTAATTTTTTTCTAGAAATTTTTGAAGAAAATAATGCATAGATAAAGGTCAGGGATTTAGAAAAATGACAAAAATTACCGAATCTAATTCTTCAATTAATTTCAATAAATAGTAAACTTAAAATTAAAGCCGCTTCTAAAACATTTTACGTATCTATAATTCATGGTATTTTAAATTATTCTGAATTAATTAGTAAAAAAAAATAAAACTGATAAAAAACGCAGTTTGCTAATTTTTAAATAAATCAATTTATTAATTTCTTTGGCTGCAAAAATATCGATATCCATATATTTTGGATTTGTAATATATCGACGATTAACGCGTTTCAAATTCTTTGATTATTATTTACAAAAGCATGAAATTTGCACAGGAATTTTAAATTTAACAGAATCAGGCAAAGCATTTGTATTACTGCAAATCTATTTCAAGATTGTGTTGTTCAAAATATAGGTTTCAATTGTTTTATTAGTTAAAATGAATATTTTTTTTTAATCAGATGACTATCACATGGACTTTTTTGTAGTTTTTCACAAAGTAGTCACAAGAAATTTAAAAAAAAATGGGGGAAGGGGAGTTGGCGTAAATGAGAATAAAAAAAAACTACTATGGAAAAGCTAAATATGGAAAAGCCGTAAAATAAAAGATAAAATATAAAGTTAAAAATAAAAAAAAAGAAAATAATTTTATGATGATATACGAATTACGCTTATTCTTTCTTTTCAAGATTAAATACATATATAAAAAAAATTCATTTGGTATCACTTGTTTCTTGAAAGATTTATTTTCATTGCTTTTCTTTTTTGTGTTTAGAATTAAAGTTAAAATGGAAGCAGTGCGCGAGGAAGTTTATTTTGGCAAATAATAAAAAATAAATCTAAATTTCAGAAGCTTTCAATCGGATGCAATATTTGTAATTTTCAATATCAAATCAAAATTTTACAACATTGATAAATCATAAACCAAATCCAGAGCATGTGATTAAGTAAAATGCGAAATGAGAATTGTTTCTGCACACGATATATAGCAGACATTATTGAAAAACAATAGTAGAGACAGCTGTTCGTTTATTGTAAAGCGGATGTGAATTTGTGTTGTTTTAATTTTAAGGACATTTCTTTTTTATTCCAGACGATTTTTTAAAGAGAGGATGGAACGACGGGAATAAATAAATTGAAACACATGCGTTTTTTCAAATATTTACTTATTTTTTTATCATAATAATGATCATTTTTATATATTTATCTTTGTTGTAATATTATTTTCCTAGCCTCTTTATGCCTGAATTATTTTAGTTATTAATGATATTTGTCGTATTCATGCGGTTCTGGATGAATATACTCATGCATAAAGCAAATATTTATAAAGGGTTTTATACTTCTTTGAGTACGATTATATTTTTATTGTAAAGCTGACATCGATTTTTATTCTATTAGAATATGCCATTTTATCTCTTCACTTTAAGACATTTTTATGTAATGACAAAAGATAATATAAAAATAACTAAACTAAACATCAAGATATATTGATAATTAAACATATATGTCGATACTAAAATGAATATATTGTTCAGTCTTAGCTGAATCATTGGCAGTGCAGGGCAAAAATTCATTTAATTTTGATTTAAATAAAAATAAAATGTAATGTTTGCTTTTATATGTCATGCTATATAAAAAAAAATCTTGGATAACATTTTAAAACTACTTCCTTCCCAAAATATATATTGGAAGAATATTTTATGACACAAAAAATTTAATAATGTTACAATGTAATTATGCATGAGCCAACATGCATAATCTGTTTTGTTTTCTTCATTTATGTTCAGTTACTTCTGCAATACACCCTTCACGATAGCAGTACTTCAAATGTTCTAAATTGTTAAATATATACTAGCATATTTTCTAAATGAAGACATTGATGGCATTATGATTACCATATCATATACACGATTTGTATATCACATACTCTTAACAAGACAGTATGAAAAAGTATGTTTTAATATATCACATACTTTTGACAAGAATCAGTATGAAAAATGTATATTTGTAGAGGATGGATAGTTTTGCAATCCATAATAATAAGAAACTTAACTTGTATCATAACAAGTGTTAATCAACATTAAAGTTAGCGTCATTTCTTTATTAAGTGAAGATATTTCAAATATAAGTTTCAATACCATATTTTACCAGAAGTCTGCAGAATCTGAGAAAAATTCCAAAAGTAAAGTTAATGTTGTTCTTTTTACTAATGACCTACAGGTACTACATATCTACAGTTGAACATTAAAATTTATTAAAAATATTATGTATATATTGTTTCTTTCTATCGATGAAGAATGTCGAATGTTTAGTTTTGAATTGAATTTTCGCATTTTCTTGCAAATTGAACTGTTGGAAAGTGCAAAAAAATTCAATATAATTTATAGTAAGCAACTACAAACGAACTAAGAAGCAGATTTGTTTTCTATTTCTTAAAGGAAACAGTAATAATTTCGAGAAAAATATAATGGAAAATAAGCTTTGCAATAATCTGATATTAATCAGATGAAGAACTTCCTATGTTTCAATTTATTATACATTCCAAACTCTTTTCGAAATACACATTATACATATTTGAAATTATGATAATTTTTTCAGTTCACTAGGCCTATTTGAAAAAAAAAATCCCTTAACGATAATAATGCCATTAAGGGTTATCATTACATCACATATCCTATCTTCTTTATCAAACAAGAAATTTATCCTATCAATTTACTTATTGATAAATAGAAAAAACATGAAACTGTTAGTAAGGAATAAATAATTTTTTGTCAGTTACTTATGTTTTCTCAGAGATACATGTGGAATGCAACGACACTAACAAGATTTTGAATTTTTTTTTCTTATTTAGGAAAGGTTAAAACTGCGGCTACATAAGTTGACTTTTTCACTTTATGAAAACATATTTATAAAGTCATTTCGAATGTTCACTATATCTTGAATAATGAAAGTAGAAAAGCAAATTAAGGAAAATAATACTTTTGTTCGGGTTTTAATCTTTAATGGGTGACAGTTATTTTAAACTATTTTTAAATTATATATTTTTTTTAAATTCACCAAATTTTTACGAGTTTCGAAGATAGTACAAGTTTCGAACACTAGTTTTAATAACATTTTTCTACAAAACAATTAAATGTAGCGATTCTATACCACAACATAAACTAAAATCCACCAACATAGGCATATCTCTCTGTTTTGACCAACCATGAGTAAAATAATGGTACATTATTTTCACAATATTTTAAACTTAAAATGAAATTTCTCTGCCTAAAATATACATACTTACCATCTGACAGAGAAATATATTTTTATGATACATAAACAATCAATAAATATCATTTTGAATTTATATACCACATGCAGAATAAAACATTCTGTTAATCATTCCACATTAAATGATAATGAACATTTTTAAGGGTTAGAATTTTATCCTCTCATGCCCAAGCTTTTCTATGTATGTTTAAAAGGATAATGATAAAAAGTTGTCTTATATTTTAAAAGATTGCTTCTTGTTCCTGCAATATGCCTTAAATAACAACAAGTTATAACCAGCCAATAATTTGATATCATTTGATTAAAAGTTAAAACTGCAATAAAATATCCTTGGCGTTTCCAAAAGACTCACATAATTGCCTTAATCAATGAATCATATAGCCTATTCACATTGTTTTTGATACCATCAGGCGTAATGAGAACACTGATTATCTCTTCCAGATTGTTCTAGCGTGGTGGCTTCATGTTAAGATTGCACACCACGGTTGCAATAAATCGATAATTAATTTTCAAATGAAATATGTCTGCACTGAAACGGAGTCCTTGGCCATGAGAGGATTAACTTAAAAGTACACCATATCTGAAAGTGACACAACCAGACCACAACAGTCATTTAACATTTACTATGGACGCATCCAGTCTCACTTCCAATACACAATTCATCCAAAACAAATGGATTGTTTTGCTTCTCATGTTCCTTATTTCACTTCTTCAGTGCATCTTTAGCATAAAATATGTCCCTCTATCGATCAAAGATTCTTTTCTTTATTCGATGTATTGTTTTGTGGCTAGAAGTCGCTCATACGTCGGATCCAGTTCCTCTTCCGTATCTGTAGTATGTGGAGCCCTCGGGATCCTTTACTAAGGGCTGCACCAGGGGGGCCTCCTGTCAGGAAGCAAAGCCCTTCGAAGGGCTGGAGGACGAGAATCCGGGCATGGGCATGAAGGGCAAACCATTCTCTTGATGAGGGGTGGATGCCTCCGCTCCCTCGTCCGTAGACTTGATGGGCTTGGTGGATCCTCCGCAGCAGATGGCGAATTTCAGCTCGCGGCAGAATGACGTGCAAAGGGAATCCTGGGGGATGTAAAACAAGGAAATATAAACTGAAAGATGAAGTAGGAATTTGCTTTATGAGGTGTACATGAGGGCGGAACGAAAATGCCTTTTCTTTTTTGAAGTAATAGAACGGAAAAGCTGCCTTTTAGATTAAAACAGAATTTTATAAAATTTGGTTGCAATGCAACAACATTTTGAGGTGCCTCAAAGAGCTTAAAGTTTGTAAAAAATGTTTAATATAGCAGTAGCACTTCATAACACAATCGTAAGTAGACAGTTCAACTTCAAGCAAATCACTAAATTTCCCAAAAAAAGGACATTCCGACATTTGTTTCGAATTCACTAACTTAATATGAGCCATTTTTACTCACAACAAAGCACACTAACAAATCAGTAAAGTTTTATGAAACTTTAACGTCCTTGCGGCATCCCAAAACGTACTTTAATATTTTTCAAATTTTTAATTTATATTATCTGTACCAAACGGCAACTCTTCCGCGCTACTACAAATTAAAAACAAAATCAAAAGATTTTTTTTGTTCCATTCTAATGTGTTGTGTTTATTAGCTCGATGGCTTAGCACCAAGAAGTGGCTTGAAATAACTAAACATGTATTCAAATAAAAGTTTTAATGACTATTTTATTAATACTGCTCATTAACATAAAGGAAACCTTTTCATTTATATAGGGAAAACAATATTCAGCATATGCTAATCTTATAACTTTAAACAAGCAATTCTTATATATATGTGTATGTGTGTGTGTGTGTGCGTGTTATTTATTAAAGTGTATTCCTTAAGAAACTACGAATGCACACACGAAAAAAAAAGTGTAACTAAATATTAAAATGAGTATATTCAAATTCCGCTTGGAAGTGTGGGCTGAGCAGTATAGTGGTAAGGAAAATATTATTAACGCGTGTGTTGTGGGCCTTCGGTTCTATCACGCTTTTTACTTTCTTTTTACTTATGTATTTATATTTAATATTTTTGCTTTTTAAATTTATTTATATACGTGTCATTCCTGAAAAAAAAAGCGATTTTACATATACATACACACACACAAAAAAAAACACATATTTTATGACTAACTATTAGAGCCATTTTCCATCTGCTGTCATGTTGACAATGTCATACAGCGCCATTTCAGAACCGATTTCATCATGGTAAAACCGAATGTAAATTCCAAAATTAAAGTAATGATATATAAACTGTAAAATGAATACTGTAATATATCAGATTGTTTCTCATAACATGTTAAACTAAGTGCATTCATGATTATTTTTATTTAAATGTCCAATTCATACGTAGGTAAGATTGAAAAATACTCATATGTAATCAGTATGTGATTCACATCTAAATATTTTCTTCAAAAAAAACATGATTTTACATAAAGTAAAAAAAAAACTGCAGAGCGAAGAGAGTCGTTTTCGAGATATTTGTGTTTTTGATCCCGCCTAACAAACCTTTTCTCTCACTCATATAAAAATATATTTTACGTTGTAACTCATAAAAATTCCTATTGGGCAATAGATCTTGCCAAAATGACAAAGCAATAGGAAAAGCATTACTCAATTCACAAAATGGTTGATTTGTGAATGATTTAATTTTCCAGTTGTGGAGACATCTATATTATATGGCCAATGATTTTCTACACACATGTAAAATAAAATCCGGGGGGGGGATTAATGTGATATATTGCTTCTTCTCTCTCCTTATAGTATTTAGTATTCTACAAATTACAATATCTTGCTTCTAATAGGATTAAGACTGACTGGAATGTTTTAAAGATCACAGCAGTATTTTTATGGAGTGCAGTTGGCAGCTTTACAATCGTAAAAAGCATGAAATTGTATTTTTGAGAATGGGAAAAAATAGATCCTGACAATAAAATGGATCAAAACAAAATAACAATTTATATTTAAATCTGGAATACAATTATCATTGCGGGTTAAGAGTGTCAGGTTACATGACATATAGCATTCATTTTTATTTTCTAATTTCTTAATACGGTTGCTTATTACGTAATTTCTATGTGTACTCAATTTTAATGAGAACAGCGGTAAAAACTTTCTTCATTGGCGATTACAACTTTTATGGCGACAACTTTTATTGCGCCTAAATTATGTTAGCAAAATTATGATTCCGTACGGTTGCCAAGGAAAGCTTCAAATCTTAACATAAATTACTAAATCGAAATGCTTACTAGTATTATGGATATAAAAGATATTGATAACATTCTCCAACCTCTCATTATGCGGGGATTTGTAAATTAAGATTAATAAATCATTAACAAATATAGGTTGTCCGTGCAGAGTTTATCCAAGGGTAATGATTTATGTTGTGCAGAAAACATATGATTTATTTAAATTTGATTACATTAAAGAAGAAAACTTTCATATTTTTTTAGAGTTAACGGAGATCTGTATCAGCATCAAAAACCTCTCTTCTAGTATTCAAATTGTAATCAACATTCTGAAGCGCAATAATATTAAGTATGTTATTGATTCCCTTTTGTTGTTGAAATGTAACTAATATTTTGATGGCATTCAATAATGTTTTTGTCTGAAGTTGAAAGGTTTAGTTAAGAAATATTTGGAGATCTAGAAGGCTATTAATTGCAGTCTTTTCCAATATTATCACTTAAAATGTTGCTGGGTAATGATATATTGTTAGAGGGCTGAACATTTTCAAATCTACTAATATTACTGATATTGAAACAGGATTAAAATGCTATTAGAATAGCTGCTCGTTCTATGCAGCTTAAATTTAAACTAATCATGTTTAAATATCTTAAATGGAATTTAATCTTCGTAATCTTAGATCGAATATTCCTTTTTACCCTCATTTTACCTTTTTTAATCTCAGATATTCATAATAATATACCTCTAAATACATTTTTAAGTTAAAGGCTTCTTTATTTAATCTCTAAAAATGGCATCTATGTTAACTCATGAGTTTGTTTGATCCTATTATTTATATGCTATATTGTTTCATTATTTTTGGTTCTATAGGCAGAATGACACAACTGACGCTTACGCTTTAATTTGACGATGATTGGTTCGATGCTTTTTTGGAACCATTGCTAATGCTCCAAAATCAAGTGCCAATATTAGTCGACTACATTCGATTATCAGTTATGTAATATAATACTTGTCGATAACCAGACAAATATTTTAGCTTGCTGTAACTGGTGCCTTACTAACAGAAAAAAAAATGAAAAGCAAATTGACTTTCTCTTGCAAAAAATTTCCGAATAAGAGTTGTAAATTTTGGTAGAGTACACTCTCGAATATTCGGCCTAATGTGGCGGAAAGGCAGGCTGGATAACAAACAATTCGGATATACCGGAGTTCTATGAATTTATTTTTCTGGACACCAATACCGGAAAAATAATTTTTATACCAAAACTCCTGTAATAAAAAGTATATTTTCATTTCTTATTGAGTAATAAGCCCTTCATTTGTCTTTAGCCACATAGATTGTGAATGTGACCCGGTGAATCACAGAAGCAGCTACCGATAACGTGTCGTGTAAAAATAGAAGGTCTGTACTGGTAGTTTATATATGTTTATATACTGTACAGTAAAATTCAAGAATTTATTGTGAATATTGTACGTACTATGCAGCTATAATTAGGAACAGTGGTAAACAATTAAGGTTAGTTACACACTGACGAAACAATGAACAACGAACAGAGCGCTGCTCTTTTCCTGTCACAGCTTCCATTTTTTGCAGAACACTTAGGAGGATTGAAGCAGAAGCCCGCATCCAATGTCTTGGCAATTTTGCATTGCCTTCCCCATTTAATTATGATAAAAGAAAACTAGGCTGGTAGTACGGAAGACCGGATAGTCTCGAAACGGATACTCGGGGATGTACTGTATATTGTTTTAGATAAACGAACACTTACCCTTTCTTCGCTGGGAACTTTTCTGGATTTCCAAACAAACTCGAATACGACAATCACACATCCAAGGAAGACCCCACATATAAGGACTAAGAACACGCCCCCGACATTCGCAAGGCCAAGCTCTGAAGCTGAACTCGAGCTGGTCTGATCATCTTTGGCACATTTTTGACTCAGCCTCTTCTTCTTCCACCAGAGATCTTTCAGAACGTGCAGCTTGCCGTTCTCTTGCAGCTTCAGAATGGCGGAGGACATGTGCGTGCGGTATGGGGAACCTGGAAGGAAAAAACTTTTATTTTTAGATGCACACATTTAGCGATGATATAATAACATGGATAATGTAATAACATGGTGAGGGGTTGGAATTTCCATTTCACTATAACTTTCTTAATTTCAGATTTAAAAATAAATCCAATTAGCCAAATTAGAGCCTCAATAAAAAGATCCACGTTTGTATTTAAAGTTATTTTTGCTGCAATATCTAAGAACTTAGGGGCTGAAAAATGATTTTCAAACCCTAATTTTGACTGTTTCTAACATCAAAGATTGATGTTTCCAGATAGTAACTTAGATGTAAAAGAATCTACGTTTGCCTTATAGTTTGCCGATAAGAATTTTTTTTTAATGTATAGACTTTTTGATTGGCAGTAAATCGATTCAACTGATTTCATATTTTTTAATCATATAAAATATCAAGATGAATTTTAGGTATAAAAACTGTATTCCACATCATTTAACACCATAAAGAATCAATAATATGGTCAAGCTGGCCACTAAGGGTCATATGCACATTGCAATGGTTACAAATGGACTGTTGAATTCGTGTATAAAGGAAAAATATCAAAGGCTCTTTACTGTATATAATGATATAAATATAGCTTTATAATATGCTTAGCTCCCCCTAGGGGGGTACCTCAAAAGTGAGGATGAGAAACTTCCAGTACGGTGATTGGTTCTTGCTGCTCCAGTGGGTGGAGAAAGATATGGCAGTTGGTTCTCTCCCATCAATGGCGGGGAGTACTTCCCAAGGGAAGAGTTGTGCTGTGACCGGTGATGGCCTTAGGACTCAACCACAGTTCCCACTAATATTCTTAGCGTTTTGGTCCGGTTATCCAGTTTTATCCATGTGTTTTCGGGGGTGGGATTTGGATTAATCAATTTGTGATTATATTATGCTCACCATGTGGCGTTGCAATCCCGTATCCTTTGGAGTCGAGCAGTCCTCCCACTTGTGTGAGATCGCAGTTTCGCTCCACAATGAACTCAATAGTTGTCGACTCCATGAGGAAGGCATAATTGCCTTTCTTAACCCTCTCAACGCCTTTTTGGTTATTATCGGTAAAAACGGAAGGCCGTTGCGATTCCATAAAGGACCACATGCGCTTGTAGGTGGGGAACTCCGATTCCTGTATAGAAAAA
Organism: Argiope aurantia; assembly: GCA_026543865.1. Taxonomy (NCBI): domain Eukaryota; kingdom Metazoa; phylum Arthropoda; class Arachnida; order Araneae; family Araneidae; genus Argiope; species Argiope aurantia. The sequence continues at coordinate 449,624 of JAPMOR010015835.1, read as the reverse complement.
AAGAATAATGATTTAATACACAAACTATGAAATCCATGAGACCCAAACAGAAATGTAATCACCTCCAACAGATGAATATTTATACTTCTTGAAAAATGAAAAGTAATACAAAATTACGCTATTAATATTAGATAGATATTTGCAATCATATTCTGTCCACGTGTGGCATTAATGATTTTAAGTATTAAAACGTAAATATCTTTTTGGAAGGGAAGTTTTCGACTGATATTACTACGAACTGTGTCTAGGATGGTATAGTGTTTTTTACATTTACAATTCTAGCATTGCTTCCTAAAGATCTGTCGTTTAAATCTTTAAGGCATATAAAAGGACAAAAAATAATTAAGCATGAAGTTCTACATTTTCTACTTTTGTCCTTTACTATTCTACCATGGATCACTAAAAATCTTTCTAATATGTCTGCATCGTTGTTCACTAAATCTTTCTAAATCTAATGGATTAAGTTGAAAAGTAAACACACCTTATTACTATATTCTTTAAAAAGTCAAAGCTTATTTCCAGATTTTCTCTCTGCTTAACATATGCCAGCGGGAGTGCTCTCTCCAAAACTTTCTCGCATACTCTCTAATATAATCAGAGAACGCTTGCATAGCAATACAATAATTACGTAATATTAACCTTTTGCATGAATTTAACATTTTTACTGTATCTTGTTATCCGTGAAGAGCTATTTGGCGATTAAGCCATGGCAAAAATTTGATACAAAACTATTTTGTAGTTACAAAATCCTATATCAAATCTGATATATTTAAATAATTGAAAATTGTGTTATAGCCTTTGCATACTTATAAAAATGTAGACTAAAAGTTAGCCAACCTCTTGTTAAGTTAAGCCCAAAATGTTATTGGTGTCTAAACTATAGATACTAAATATCTGTGTATGATTTTATCTATCTAGCTCATTTCGTCTTGTAATTAGCGTGTAAACTTATATTCGAAAAGTAAGAATATTTCTATGATAATCTTATATGAACTGTTTAACCATCAATAAACTAACATTTTGACTGCTAACAGCCTTAATTTGAAGCACTTCGTTTGTTTATCTAAAACTCAAGAAGTTCTCTTCTGAATATATGTAGTAAGGATTCTTCTATAGTATTGTTATATGAACTGTTTAACCATCAATAAATTAACATTTTGACTGCTCTAAGTTGAAGGGCTTCACGTAAAAGTCGGTCAACAGCTATCGTAAGCACTGAATATATTTTCGTGCAATATGGATATCTTGTCGGTGGCGTATTTTCACATTATAGCACACATTCTACTAACTATTACTTTGTATACTATAAAACAGATTCGAACCTTTTTTTAAAAAAAATGTTAATATATATTATTTATACACCAATGGTACAGTTTTAAAAACCCATAATTTGATAATTTTAATATACATATTTGGATATTGAAAATTAGAATATTGAACAAATAACAAGTAAGTGCTATATATATAAACAAAGCCATTCTTTTAAGAAGAAGAACAATAAGGAAATTAATAGCTCCTTTGCGTATGTTAAATTTCGAAACACATATCGGCACATAATCCTACGTCACATTTTGCACACTCGAAGAGAGTATATTTTCTTCTTTTATGTTTCTTGCTGACAATTCATTTTTCTCTTCTCAAGTTACCTGCTGTATTTTAAATTTTCGAAGGGAAATATCCATTCGTCAAGCGAAGTGGTAGGCTGAACCAAAACAAATAACCAATCAAACGACAAAATAAACCGGATTTCCTTATTTTCTTGTTACTAAACATCGAGGTATGTGGTTTCTGTGAGTGTTGGACGAATACGATAGAAACAGTTTCCAAGCAAACACAAGAGACAACAATAAAGAATCAAAACCTCCGGACTCATATATGTGCCTATAGGTTCTATTGGATGCATATATGCGTCCATAGCAATCAACGGCTTAATCTTTTATACAATTCCTCTCGAGAAATCTTGTGAGGTTTTGTGTGCCAGAATATGGATCACGATTAAACTATTCTTACCATTTTTCGAACTTTTTGAATCCACTCAGGAATTTGTGTACGTGACTAGAACGCATTTACACACTCCATTTACGACAGTAAATAAATTTTAAAGCGAATAACCAAGTTTCAAGAGCAATTTCCTGTTAACACGCTATTCCTCTAAACCTTAAGGACTTTTAACGACCCTATGCGCAAGAACAAATAGCGTTTCACAAAGCTGCAGCCAGCTGGAGCAATATAAGTGGTTTAAGCTAGAACAGATAGCAGAAAAGACGAGGGTGGGATACCAGGATATAGCTATAACCAATATTTATTTGATTTGCTTGCTTTTCTATTGCAACATAAGTACTAATATAATTTTCTAGCCACACCCCACACTCGCAATAAAATTTAAATTATAACATGAATAAATTATAATATGCTGTAATCAGGGAAGTATTAAGTATGTTCCAAATTTTTTTTAACAAGTGTTCTGTTTTATATCGAAGATGATGCTAGTTAAATTTTTCTGTAATACTTTTTGATATCTTTTAGTACCTTAGTAACGAGCCTAATCTAAAACAAGAGTGAAATCTCAAGTTGAGCTCACACACGCACACACAATGACACACAAGCACACACACACAGATACACAAGCACACACAGACACACACACACAGATACACAAGCACACACAGACACACACACACAGATACACAAGCACATGCCCACACACACACACACACACACACACACACACACACACAGACACACAGACACACACACACACACACACACACACACACACATATATATATATATATATATATATATATATAGG
>JAPMOR010015835.1:426630-446712 GCA_026543865.1 Argiope aurantia | reverse complement strand
TAATACCAATAAAACATTTTTTAAGAAAGCTTGAAAAAACTTTTTGAAATACATCTCATTTACCTTGAAAAATGATTGTGTGGAACCAGAGGCGACGCACCCGTAAGGTATCTGGGTCTGTTTGGCGAGATCTTCGGCGCTCTCGATGGGCGAGGCAAGTCGCTCCACAGTTAGAAAGGCAGCCAAATTGGCTGTGTAGGAGGATACCATGATAAGGGTGAAGAACCACCACATCACAGCTATCATTCGGGTAGAATTGGCCCTGTTCGGAGAAACAAACATTTTAACACGTCACTTAACAAAACATGTACTGTATTGCTGGTAATGGCTAATGGCTGCTACAGAGTTTGGCTTTACCATTATGAATGAAATTGTTGCTTGACGCTTATTATTTTGTGACTTGATTGTGATTATGCACACATTCCATTAGAATGTTTTCATGTGTACTGTCCTTGTGTTTTTCTATCCTCACTGTGGAAATGCCAGAATGTGTTGTTATTCTTTGTGATTACCAGTGGCTGAATCATTTCTGGATTCATTACTCTTTAATACTTGAGCATTTACCAATACTTCATTTTCTGGACAAACTTAAATCCGCCGGAATAAGCTCAGCAAAACTTTCTCGCATATTCGCAAATAAACCTGTCATGTCAAAGAATGCCTTAAATAGCATTTATTTATAATAGTTACGAAATATTAACTTTTGGCGTGAACTTAACAGTTTTGCTAAATCTGTCGTGTGATCATAGGCGAATTATTTGGAGATTAATTCCTGGTACGAGATTAATAGTATCCGAAAGTCGAATTTGTGTTCTAAACAAGTTTTTCTCAAACGATTAAAAGAAAAATCTGATGCAAGATTGAACTTGTAATCACCAAATCCGTACCAAATTTGATATATTTAAATAATTGCGTTTTTAAATTAATGAGTTTACATGTTCCTAAAAGTGTAGACCGACAGATGGTCAAACGCTAGTCTGATTTGGCTCAAATTTTGTCAGATATCTACAGTACCGATGTTAAATCTGTGTACCGAATTGAATCTATCTAGCTGTCTTCCTTTTTCAATTACCGTGTTAACTCATGCTCTAACAGTTAAACGTGCCGTAACAAGAATGTGCCGAATTTCTGTTATTTTTGTCTACTCAAAGCCCTTTTCAGTTATTTTTGTCTTAGACGGACAATTTCTAAACTCAGGTTTTTCGAACTAAATGAGCTCTAAAATGTGAAATCTAAATCTCGAATTCAAATTTTTTAATGATTATTATACTTTCTCGTTATTAAATATACACGGAAGTTAAAAAAAATGTTATAGAAATTATCCTCATTTATATATAAATTGTAGATCAAAGAAAGGCATATCTACTGTTAGAGTTCTAGATAAAATATGAGGCTCGTTTAAAATCAATTCTTGTTCACACACTATGTGGCTTGCTCAGCTCGATCGGAAATTTCATTGCTCTTCGTCCGTGGAAATATAAATATCCATTATTGTCATAAGTGACTCAGGGTGGTTGTACCATTTGTCAACCTTTGTTATGCGATCATTTATCAATATTTCATTGGAAATGTAGAGCTAATCCGAGTCACTTGAAGATACACAGTACACTCCCGAGTATCCGGCCTAAAGTGGCAAAAAAGCCGAATGTGGGATTTCTATGAACTAATCCCTTTGTCAATAAGGCAATGTTTTTATACCAAAAATCACTGTTACAATACGTATTTACTTACTTCTGCTTGAGTACTAAGCCCACCGTTCATCTCAAGCAACGTATAATGTGAAAGCGGCCGTAACCCGCTAAAACATAGAAGCAGTTGTCGGTAACGTGTCGAGTTAAAATAGAAGGCTTTGCCCTGGTAGTTTATATATGCTAATATACTACTCTGCAAGAATTTATTAGCGAAAAAGTAAGTTAAATGATATAAACTGTTCACATTTTAACGTGAATTCTGTACACTTCACTGTGGCATACTTAAGAAAACATTAAGTATACCAAAAGAACAATTTACGAATCCTATATGTATTATGCAATTATAATCAGGAACAGCAACAAAAGGTGAAGTCCGTTACATACAGACGAAGCAATGAGCAATAAGCAGATCGCTCTTTTTCTGTCACAACTTGTATTTTGCACACGATACGTAGGAGGATCGTAGCAGATGCTCGCGTTCAATGCCTTGTCAATTTTCCCAATGCAATGCCTTGCCTTCCTCAATTAATTACGATAAAGAAAACTTTGTCCGATAATACGGCAGCCGGATAGTCGTGAACCGGATACTCGGGAGCGTACTGTAGTAAGCCTCTAAGTTCCATGGTCTTTTTTTTCATTCTTGTAATTAATTCTTCATTTCTCCTACTTAACTCTTTTTTTCTGAATTTTACTATTTAGATATTTATGAGTAGATAATTAATAAAAATTTCGGCAATTTTTGAAATGAAGTTATTCAAAATTATATGCATTTATTCTTTTATGAATACTGACTTTTCAAGTTTTAATTGCCTGTGAAATTCGTAAACAAATTGTTTATATGCATATAAACAAAACATAAAACATAAAGGTAATTACTGTCGATTTTGAAAGAAAATTTTAATTTCTTTCACGAACAAATTGACACATATTTTTACTAGATGCCATATTCAAGAAAATTTATAAAATTTTATTTAACTTGAATCGTTTTATGAATCAAATATTGAAGGTTTAAATGGACTTTTTCGTAGTTTCTCTATTGTTATAGAGCTCATTTAATCTTTTATGTTCATACTTCAAGAAGAATTTATGCCAATTCTTTAAAATATAATTCATCAGTTAATCATTAATTTATTTCAGTTTCGATTCCGTCTTAAGTATTTCCATTCGGCACTGTGATTGAGAAATTTATCTCAGGAATAAAAAATAAAATAATAATAGAATAAAATATTATATCTAGTGCATTAAAAGTATTCTGCCTTCACTTACTATCAAAGGATATGGATATTCTTTTTCTATTCAAATTTATTGGGTATCCGAATGTAACTAAAGAAATTACCCCAAATAGTTATTTAAATTCATATCAGAATGAAAAACCAATAAATTTTAAATAAAATTTACTTAAAACCCATTTATGAAATATTAATAGTTTGGAAAATTAGCTCTCTTCTAAATAATTTTTTAAAGCTTATTTTATTGTAAGCTAAGAGATGAAAGCCATTTTTATTTTAATTGAATACATTATCATTCCTCTTAAAAAATGCTAATGGCCTCTGCAAACAAAACAGACTGTAAGAAAGAAGAATACAATAAAATTTTAAGTGATTGGAAAAAATACAAAAAAGAAAATTGCATCTAATTTTAATGAATAAAAATGAATGTTTATCCGCTTAGAAACTAGTTACAAAAGAAGACAACAATGGAATTAACTGCTTGTTTAAACAATTCGGTTATGGAATCTTTATTGTCAGGTTCATTTAATTTTAACGATATTCTTCCTTAAAAATTTTATCTTTGGGAAATAAAATGAATTTACAATTAGCTCATAAAAGTAACATAATCATTTTTCTCTATAATTAAAGAATAAACTTATCCGGTAATTTGAAAAGTAAAAATAAAATTTTGAACAATTGTTTCGGTTTTTATAAAAACAATTATAATATTATTCTAAAAATAAAAAAATAATCATTAATCCATAAATTATTGAATTTTTATAATATATTTTCATTTTAAACTATCCTGGTACGCGGTAGCCACGGCGTAGAAGAAATAATTTTAGAAATATCGTTTAAAATCTGAAATAATTGTCTTGTTTAATTAGTATTTATTTTCTTGTCGACAATTTCTTGTGATCATTGAAAATTATTTATATTTAAAGGAGAAGTATAAATAATATTTATTCTATTTTTTTTTAACTTTATTATTCAAGTGGTTTAAGGTTGACAATATTTTTTGTTTGTTTGTGTGTCTTCAGCAAAAACAAATAATACAAACATATACCAACTCCTGAGCATCCGACATACAAAGCATGTAAAAAACATGGATTTTCTTGGTTCAATCTGCGCACTTGAAGTGACTGACTTTGCGCCTTGTTTATCGTCATCGAAAATTCAAGTCATGGGAAACTGCAGTTGTTTGAAATAAAAATACATATCGGTGAGAATAATGGGAATGCATGAAATGTACACATCTTCACCACTCGACTTTCCGTTGAGAAGAGTTGCCTCGATGGAATTCGGCATCAATTTATTTATAACATTCTTGTTCACTTACATAATCGAAGTGGATTAATGTTTCTCAAGAGTATAATTGGTACGCTGACATTGACTGACAATTTGTGCTATGACTCATCGGGAAAATCTAACGAATTATGTTAATTAGTTGTTTCATTATATTTCATATATGTGAAATTAAGTCTGAATTATATGTGCCACTACCGTTTAATGTTTGTCTTTTGTCGATTATCAATGGTCAATTTTAAAATAAATTTGAATCATAATGTTTGTGAATTTTATTGTGTTCAAAATGAATGCTAATAATTGCACTGTGCCTATAACCTTCATGCAAGTGCAAATAATAAGTTGGCAAAGTTTTATCGAAATAGGATGAAAAGTACGGCAGAGCGTAAAATATGAACAAACAAAAATTCATCTTTATATATTAGATTTAATGTGTATAGCTAAAGGATTACTGTTCAAAAATTGATTAAATTATATTAATGGACTTTATAGCTGAATATGAATTGTTTTGAATAAAGAAAGCATTAATGATGAATTCAAAAATCAATGTGTATATAGTTAATTGCTCTTTACTTTTATAAAAAAAAATCGAATGCGTCAATGTCAATAGTTGATAGCATACCGAAAGATATAAATATGATTAATTAACGTTATTATTTCTTTATTATTCACTGCAGATTTAGCAATATTTTGAGAATTGACTGTTATTGCATTTATAATTCCAAATACTTTGATTTATTTAAGGATTTTGATAAGTATTGGCTTCTGCAAACAGTATAGGTTTGTAATACTACCTACTCTCATTTAAGTATTAATATCTTGTGATTTTTTTATTATGACATAAATGAGTAATGCACTAATTGAGAAAGGAAAATATTTTGAAAAAGTGAAGAATAGATAAACCTATAGACGATGTAAATAAATAATAACTCTTAACTCCCAGAGATCTAAAAACAAACAATACATTAACATGTTAACGTCTAAATTTCCGGTTTAAAAAGGATATTCTAGACTTTTCTTTAATTGTTTGCTAAACGGGTAATCGGCCTTGATTACAACGAAGTAGATGGAGCAAAATAGGCAACACCACATGGTATTTGCTAAATAACAATTCTTATCTTCCAGACAATTGAAGAAAGAAATGTACTCTCCTATCATGAACTAAAATTCTAGTTCAGTCCTTTATTTACTGACGATACTTAAAAATATTGTTTAAATCATGGTATCTTTGCACTGTTGTAATTTTTTTCTGAAGGCAACACGATATATTAACACTGTTTTAAAGCAACACTAGGACTATTTCGGACGGACCATGTAATTCTGAACCGCGGTCTGATGACAAGAACGACATTTGAGCTGGCAATCTCCTCTCCAAACATCCGTACCACACCAGTGCGAGGATGTTTAGCTCCGACGGATTTAATGTGTACCGGACCCGCTTACGCTTAATTCGACCAGATTCTACCGTCTGTTCTTCGGTGGAATCTGGTCCCGAATCTGAAGCCCTACAGTTCCGAAGCCGAGACCTTACCAACAGGTCACCGCGACCCTCAAAAGAACACAAAGAATGCAGCTGAGACAACACGCAGTGGATATCTGCTAAAAGCAGAAAATAAAAACATTTAGTTATTAATTCAATTGATTCACTTATTTTAATTCCTTAAAAAGTCTTTTCCCTTCTTTCTTGGTTTATCAAGCACCCAAATTTAATTAATAATGCAAAAATAAAATTGAAAAATTGATGATAAAATAGTTAGGTAAAGAAAGAGTTAAAGAGGAAATCGTAATTTCTGATTCATTACACCATGAAATTACAAGCATTCTAATAAAATATTAAATTGTGTACAAATATTATTTGGTTTTTTGGTTTAGTTATATTAATGTTCCGTTTATAAGCAACACTAGGGCGGTTTTCTTAGGATGGACTTCGTAATCTTGAATAGCGGCCAGGATGACACCTGGGCTCACATTCCCAACTCTCCATCTTCCACACCTCACCAACGGAAAGACGTTTGTCCCCAACGGATATGGGCTGAACCAGACTTGCTTACAGGGAATCGGGTCTCCATCCTCATACCCTCCGGTTCCGAAGGCGATACCTTACCACCAGGGCGCTGTGATCCTATTATCAGATATTGAGTGCAATTCTGAAGAATTAATCTTTGAAATCAAATCAATCTGATCGATAGATATGTTTTAAATCGAAGATGATGCTAATCCAGTTAATGTCTGTGTTTACTTTTAATTATATTAGCATTCCCTTTATAATTATATTTACATCCCTTTTTCTAAAGATACAATACAACAAGATTAATACAAGACACAATACAACAATTAAAGATACAACATTACAATTGGAAACAGGTATGGAATGAAGGTAGGTATAGGATGGAATGGAATATATCTGAACTGGCAGTCCTTCTACAAAATTTCACATCGTATTAACAGTACGACTTTTGGCCCTCGACAAATTTAACATGCACAAGGCTAATAAACCTGAAAACTAATCTGGGGGATGTTGCCTCCATCTTCTGAAATATTGGTCCCTTTCTATAAAACAGAAATTCAAATCTCGTGGGAAAATTCCACATCTTATTAATGTAAAGATTTTGGCCCTCAACAAATCTAACATGCACAAGGTTAATAACCTGGAGAATATTCTGGGGAATGGTGTCTCCATCTCGTAATCTATTGACTTCATCAGGGGAATTTCAATCTCGTGGCAAATTTCCACATCTTATTAATGTGAAGACTTTGGTACTCAACAAATCTAACATGCACTAGATCAATAATCTGGAGACCATTCTGAGGAATGCTGTATCCATCCCGTAATCTATTGACTTCGTTACATTAAATGGAAATTTCAACCTCGTGGCAAAATTCCACATCTTATTAATGTAAAGATTTTGACCCTCAACAAATCTAACATGCACAAGGTTAATAACTTGGTGAATATTCTGGGGAATGGTGTCTCCATCTCGTAATCTATTGGCTTCATTACATTAATGGGGAATTTCAATCTCGTGGCAAATTTCCACGTCTTATTAATGTGAAGACTTTGACCCTCAACAAATCTAACAGGTACTAGGTCAATAAACATGGAGAATATTCTGGGCAATGGTGTCTCCATCCAGTAATCTATCGGCTTTATCAGGGGAATTTCAATCTCGTGGCAAAATTCCACGTCTTATTAATGTGAAGACTTTGACCTTCAACAAATATAAAATGCAATGTCAATAAACCTGGAGAATATTCTGGGGAATTGTGTCTCCGTCCCGTAATCTATTGACTTCATTACATTAAAGGGGCATTTCCATCTCGTGGGCAAAATTCCACAATTTATTGATGTGAAGATTCTAACACTCAACAAATCTAACATGCACTAGGTCAATAAACCTGGAGAATATTCTGGGGAATGGTGTCTCCATCCCGTAATCTACTGACTTCATTACATTAACCTTATGACTAACAATGCGGCGAGACGGCTGTACATTCAGACATCCACAGAACGGTTGTTAGAAAATGATTCTGTTAACGAAGACAATATTGAAGTTTCCTTAAAATAGATAACTCGGGACAGTTTATTGAATGGATATCAAATTTGATAGTAAATAAAATTATTTCCATTACGAAATGTGACAAACCTTCAGGCCCAATCCATAATTTACAAATATCGGAAGTATGTAAAAATAATAAATTAAAAAATATAAATGAATTAAAATGCTTTTAATTTCAGAAAATTGTGTTTAAAATAGTATTAATTATTTTCCAAAGCTCAATCTCCCCCATACCAGGTCTTGAAACAGTTTTAATTATAAAATAACAATTTAAATATTCTTTTCTTAAAGAATTCTGCACATCGTTTGAAAATTGGCTGATATTATATATTTTGTGCATTGCTTAAATCAAAGAACATAATTTAAAAAAATGCTAGCAAACATTCTCTTTGGTTAGAAATTTGGAGTTCGATTGTCGTATTCATAAAATCGGACATTTTTTCATAGTATGCATATTTTAGTATTTAACAGTTATTGCGTGTATGCAGATTCGTTTAGAAGAGAAAAGAGAGGTTTTAATTTGGATAATTTTGGCAGTATACCAGCAAAATTTTAATTGGTATATATCGACCAGAAAAATAATATATTTTTCCATAAAATAATATTTACCCTGTGTTACTATTCTGTCATTTTAAATTAAAAATTTTTTGTAAATTTTGAAAATTTACATTGTTACTGAAGTTATTTCTTAGATATGAATCCACATATATCTATCTTAATAGGTTTTCAACATTAGAACACTATTCTCATTATATTCAAATAAATAAATTCAAGCAATTGCTTGGGATTTAATTAATACATACTACAAATTTATAAGAATATTTAAGTGCTTATAGTAAGTTATTTATATCAATAACTCTCAAAAGAAAAAAAGAAAAAAAAAGAATGATTAAATTTTCTGATGCAGCAATGATTTTAATGAATATGCAAATATACTATTTCAATGTTATATATCAAAGTCAAATGCGTCTTTCCGTAATTAACAAACTATAATCAAACACAATGGTAAAAAAAACGGAACGTCTGGAAAAACTTTAGGTGAAATTATAAAGTGTTATTAAATTTTGTATACAACCCCTTATTCTTCAGCAGTAATTTTAATGCAGCAACAGTGCGATGCGAGTACTCTCCCCAAGCTGCAAATGAACTCTTGACCGCAAGACGGGGGAGGAAAATGCTCGTCTTCTATCGTTTATACTTTCACCCGTTTTGGATTTTAAAACAACTGGACTTCAAAGAGCAAAGGAATTCAGAGGGTTAAATGGGAATTTCAATCTCGTGGCAAAATTCCACATCTTATTAATGGGAAGACTTTGACCCTCAACAAATTTAACATGCACCATGCCAATATGTTGTATCCAATTCATGACCCATATCTGACAGATATTCCGTGAAATGTTGTCTCAATTCCGTGACTTACTGATCTCCATGTTGAAATTCCGCAGCGAATCTCAACCATCTCATTTACTAATTGGGAAAACTCTTACCTTGGCGTAATATCGCAGCCTTGGCACATGAGACATCCAATGGTGAACCAGAGAGTGTTAAGTAGTGTGAACTGGTTCTCCAGTTCCTCCGGTTCCAGATCACATGGATGGGGATTGACCCATTCATAAGCACTAAATCGAGCCACTATAAATAAGAAGAGGGACACGCCTGCAAAAAATATACATTATTTACATCAGGTCAATGAAACCAATTGTATCTTCATGAAGTAGTACAGATAAAAAAACACAGCCAATTCTCGCTGAAAGAACATCTCTCATAACGAGCAAAGAAAAAAAAATATTTGTTTAACGAGCGATGTTTCTCAGAACGTGTGGAGAGGAGAAACATTCAATTTTGGCTCATAGCAGTGTGTGTTGAATGCATGTTTGAATAGAACCTTAGTATGTACATGGAAGAAATTTTAAGAAATACAATTATAGAATGAGAATTTGAGGGATTTAAGCTAGTGCTTGATGAGACTAATCTACTAAATGGCGTCTCTAGCAAAGATTATGAGGCTAGAGGTAGACTTGTGAGCGAAAATAGTCAACAGTACCGATGAGCTTATGGAGCTATATTCTCGTTGCAGCAAACGGTATTTGGTCAGGAGAGGAAGAAATAATAGATACAAAAAGCAGGAGCAAACCAAACTAATGGAGATGCTGAAAGCAGAAGAAATTGTTGCATCGTACATATTCATTTGACGAAAGCGCTGATTTTCATTTTTGCGAAATTTTGAAGTATAATCAAGACGAATTTCATTGGACAATATTCTTGTTGAAAAAAGTCTGTATTGTAAATAATAAATTGCATAACGAAAACATTGTTCGCATTTTTTTTCCAAAATTGAACGAATTGTTCTATTTTACATGGATTCCTATGGATTTTGTTTTTTCGTTGAATAAGGGATATGCATTATGTGTAAGATCAGGGGGCGAATTATCCTTGTTAATTGAGGTTCCACTGTATATGGACATTGATTCATCTGTTATAAACAATATACAACCATCATTAGAAGCCAATGAGAGTCTTTCCGGTTTATATGTCTCGTTTCCTACCACAAAATGTCGCTTTTATATAGTACATTTATGAAATCTGAATGGGGACTTCGGATGTTTTTCTTAACATCGATTTGGTCAAAAGTTTTTAATGAATTATAATTTTGAAGATAAGATTTCATGCCGATTTTTGCTTGCAAATTTTCTGTATTTGTTTAACTATAATGATCACACACATGCAAATAAAGTCATGAGCTACATTCACATGGATTTGTTTTAAAATTCATTGCAGAGCTGCATTCATGTTTATAAATTTGTATATAATGTCTGTATAAATTTGTATATAAAGTCATGTTTATAAAGTCTCATCTTTATATTTGTTTGTGCTTATGAGTAATTTTACTCATATTGACATAAATGAATGAACTGGAAATACTACTGTTGACAGAATTCGTCCAAACCGCAAGATAAAATTGTTGTTTTGTTGAAAAAAAAAACACATTTATAACTTTATACCTGCATTTATGTTTTATCGTGTTCACGAATCTACAAACAAGAATAGATCAAATATATGTTTTTCAGACTTTAAAAAGTAAAACATGACGAGTAATCAAAATCTCGAGGCCGAATTTTCTTTGAAAAATCGAATTTCAAAATTTCTTCAAACTTTGTACTTTGAATTAATGTCCTCTGAAATCTTCACACAAAAGAAATGAGAACGTAATACTTTTTATGACTTTTCTCGATTAAAATAATTTTAGGAAATTATGTTTTCGTATCCAATTATCTTTTCAATGCTCATATAGGTGCAGCACAGCAACCTTTCTTTAAGGTGGAGAAACTGTGCTTGTGAATATCACCTTTAAAAGCTAGAAATTCAAGGAAACGCAAGGATACTCACCAAGGAAGGCCGTGGCCATATAGAGCCAAACCTCTACAGAGAGAGGCGAGAGAAATGAGAAGAGCTTGGGCACTTTTTTGGTCGGTTTCTTGAAGAGAATGGAGATGCCGAGATTCATGAAAGGCATTGTGAAGTCTACGGCTTCTTCGCGCACGTAGGTGATGGTGAGATCGGCGATAGCCATGTCCGCCTTCTGCGCATGCAAAACAAACAGTATATACACAATAGAAATTTACTTGCTACAGGGTGTTTTAAAAATACTCAAACACATTGCGTTACCATTTAATCAATAATTTATAACATAAATCAAATGGTTGAATTCCAGTTTAGTGTACTCCCGAGTTTATTGTCAATATGGTAACCCAAAAAAAGAAACGAAATAATTATTCTAATAACCTTAATACTGATTTGTTTACAATTTTTGTCTGCTTTTTGGGTTGTAAATCTACTACAACAATTTTGTAAGAAATTAAAATTAAAAATAATGCTCAAATAAACATTTCATTAATGAATTTAATTAAAAGTGTTAATGCTCATAAGCATTCAGTGTTATTTATAAAGTGAACTAAGAAAGTAATGTTTATTTTTTTTTATAATTCTTACTGAATTATTTTATCCTAATGAAATCGCCCATTTGTAAATTTTATCAGAAGAGAAGATAAAACAAAATAAATAAATAAAATAATTAAAAAAAACATATGCTTGATCTTTTTGAAACCGACAGAACGATTTTGCATTACTGAAAAGTTCCCTGCTGTTTATTTTTGTGCAAATTCCTAAATCTTTCCCACCTCAAACGAATAATTAGTTGAACCGAGTAAGTGTATTTATTCCTTCAAATTTCTCCATAAGAAAAAAATCATTCCCTAGTATCGAAGCTACTAGGAACGGATGCTTTCATTTTCCCCTGTGCTGTTCTTTTTATTCTCAGAGTTATTAAGTCTAATGGGTTAGTGAAGCTATAAGGTTCCAGCTCCAGGAGTTAGTGAAACAGTAGGATATTTAAAAAAATTCTACCCAATGCCTTCTTCAAATGCCGAAGGCATCGCATGTTCGAATTTTAATGTCTAAAGTACAGACCGGCACTGCCGGTTTGGAAAAGCTCATTATTTCAGAATTCAAAAGAGATTTAGCAATTCTGACCATAAAGATTTAAAAAAAGAAATGTTCTTAGATAAAACAATCAGGATCAATAAATCTCATAATTTTGATAAAAAAGATAAGTAATTTTAACTTTTCACCGTGATTTTTATAAGGTGAGCCATTTTAATTGGCGACTTGGCATCCTTGGCGAAGTAAGTGGCACACTAAACTGGGTTTTCAGCAAGCCAAATATCACCCAAACTTTTACTATAAATATATAATATTATTAGGTATTGTAAGTGACTCAAATTATCGTCCAGCTACTGTTCATTTTGTCTGCCGATAGATTGCAATTTTAATAAAAATTGATATATATGCTTTTTGTATTTCAATGACTTTTTCCTTCTTTTATTAACCATTACAATTCAACCAAGTTGAATTATATATTAATTAATGATGCACTATACCAAATTGGTTGTTATCACATACTAGAAAATTAAACTACACAAAATAAAGAATTCATATATACCATCCAAGTTATTCTTATGCCTTAAGAATTCACATATATCAATTGTGTCCTTCTTATGTCTCAATAATTCACATGTACCATCTGTATCATTCTTATGTCTTAAGAATTCACGTATACCATATGTGACATTCTTATTCTTTAACAATCCACATATACCATATATGCAATTCTTATGTCTTAAAATTCACATTTACCATCTGTGTCATTCTTATGTCTTAAGAATTCACATATACTATCTGTGTCCTTCTTGCGCCTTAAAAATACTATTAGAACTATACAATTGCAATTGTCGTTTATTAATTTAAGGGGAAACATTTCTAGCATTTTTTTCAAATAATATGCAACTTTAAAAAATATTTAAGACATAATTTTAATTATTATTCGCAACGATAGAACTATTATTAACAGCATTCTAACCATGAGTACCGATCTTAATTTTAAGCAGACATTTTGCGAGAAATATTCAATCAATTTAAAACATTTGCTTATTTTATAGCATATCCAAGAATTTAATTTTTAATTTACTTGCTTTTTCATATTAACGAAAGATCTTTACAAAGCTTGCTGATGTATATTTTTCATTTCAGCCTTTTTTTAATGAGTTAGACGATTATCTCCCCAGCGGTGTTCGATTATTTTTGCATTAATTGGCTATTAGAATTTACATTATTACACGTAATAATTCCGAGCTCTTAGCTACAAATTTAAATGTAGATGGAGAGAATGTTCTTACCAGAACAAGCAAACTTTTATTATTCTAAGTATTATTAAAAAGAGATTTGAGAAGATAAAAGATGAAGGTCAAGATATTACAGATGCTAGTTCTTTTTTACTTAAGATAATTCAGTATTTTTAATACCCACTTAGCATAATTAAAACGACAAGCAAATATATGATTACCAGAATATATTCCTCATTAATATTTGTGCAAAAATGGCATAAATCCACTTAGACCGATTATAATTTCTACCAAATTAGTTGAAGGGACGAAGACTTGGCATCTTTTATTTATGTAAACAATCTTCTTTCTGCAGAGAAGTGAGATTTAAAAAAGAAATGGAATCAAATCAGGTCATAATCCAGCTTAATGTCGTAAATGACGATTAAAAAACAATGCTACTTTCCCATATGATTGTATTACAAATATGGTTATTTCTTCTCCTATGCTTGTCTTTAAATTTGTAATATAATTTACAATTAATTTGTGCTCCACATGTCACTACATTCGCTTGATTTCAAACTGAAATTTCATCAAATTTGATACCTGAATAACTGATTATATGGTTAGAAAGTAATAGTTCTTTGCAACACGTGAAATGTGATATTTTTTGGACTAGATGAAAATTAAAATTAAAATTCATATTTATAGCTGCACAAGTAATAACATATGGTGTAATTCAAGTTTTAAAAACATGCTAAAACGGACTTAGCATGTACCCTGTTTTACCGTTTTACCTACCTTGTTTTACCCTACTCTTATTTATTAATAAAGTTATATCAATTTTATTAATCCAATAGTTATTAGTCCTGTTAATATTCTAATCTCTAATAGCTGAAAGGATGGACCAGAAGGAAGGTGAAAATTTTGGTGAATGTTTCCTCCGGCGTGTATCAATCGAGCGCGAAGAATGTTGCACAAAGAAAATATAGACAGAAGTTACTGTATAGTAGTCAATGAAAGTTGAAGTTATAGAAAGGTATCTGAGGCAGCAGGAAAGGGTTTTGGTTTGATCATCACAATTTTAATCATCTGGCGTCGAAACAATGTAGTGATAAATATATCACAACCCTCAAAGAATTGAAAATTCAACAATTTCCTAAAGTTTTAGTTCCCACTGATGGAAAATGCCCTGAATGAATAAAAATTAAGGCATTGCCATTTATCCCTTTTTACCTTTTTTGTGTCATTACTGAATTGTAATTGTAATTGCGAATGTTATTGAATTGTTTCGTGTCATTACTAATTAAGTTCATAGTCAAGTTAAAAATATACATCTTCACGATCTGTTCTGAAATGAAAACTTCATCCTAACAGCAAACAAGAGATTTGAATGAATATAAAATTATTTTATACCTTATCTTAATTATTACATAGAGTGTTTAAAATAAAACGAAAAATATATCGAAGTGTGTTAACATTTAGGGATTGGTTCTGCTCCTAAATAAGATGGGACTATTGCTTGTTTCAATGTCTCCTGCGGTCAATTAGGAAATGTAAAAGAGTTTCTTAACCTAAAGCACGAAAACCGAAAAGGTCAGTTAAGACTACTTAAGAGCATTAACACTTAAGATAAAAAATGTTCAAAAGGAAATAAAAGTAGAAAATGGAAGACAGAGCATTCACCAAATTCTCAGTGCAAATCCACACACTTGGTTTCTCACACTCTTATTTGTCTATATATTTTTTGCTACGGTTAATATTTAAATATACAAAGCATGTTTAATATACAGGGTAATTTAAAAGCGATTACCGAAACAACATATGAACAATATATGAAAAACGATGAACATATCGATGCAAGCGTATTACAAATGCACACTTTGAGGTTTTCAATTGTTTTGGGCATGAGAATCATTTGGGAAGAAAAGTACGCATTTGAAATGCGCTTGCATCGGTGACTGCAGACATGCTTCAGAAGGTATGACGTGAAATGGACTACTGCCTAGATATTGTCAGTATTACCAAGGGAAGTCACATAGAACATCTATGTGAGATTTTGTAGTTCTTTCTACATTATGTGTTAATCTTATCGATAAATTCTTTTTTATTAAATAGTTATAACCGCTGTAATCTCTATGTTTATTTTGAATTCCCTGTATACTATATCTCTAAAAATGTTTTTAATTTGCGATGAGAGAATTTCAAAAAATTAACTTATCCACTCTAATTATCGAAAAAAAATTACAAAATCTTAACTACGTAACCACCATTAACTTTTTTTTCTGTTTACATTATGTGTGTGTAAGTGCCAAGGTGTATACTTTACCCCGTCTATAAGTTCTCGAATCATCCCGTTCCATTCGCCCAGGTCATTCTTTCTACCGTAACTGCCGTCGTCGACTTCCTTAATACGGTACTGAAACTTGAGGTCTTCCGAGATGGCTTCGATTAAGTCCACACAATAGCCCTCGTATTTCACTCCGTTTTCGTCTTCGACTTTCATCATGTACGGTTCATTCTGCAAGAAAACATAAGATGACATTTATAAGATGATAAACACTATTACAAAATTTAAGCTAAATATTCAAGCTTTGCGAGATTGATGTAAATGTTTAAAATCATTTCAGATATGTAGGCCGGCTTTTTTCAAGGCCCGATAAACCATAAAAAAAGACAAAAGTAGAGAAAAAGTAGCCATTTATTACAAAAATTCTTGAACAATTTGGCTTAATTTTTGACGCAACTGCTTTAAAGGTCCAAGCATTCATCATGTTAGGGGATCAGTCTTCTTGTAAACACGGCTCTATCCAAGATGTCAGATGGATCATGATGTTCCTTTTAATCTTTTCATGATTCTCTTATTATTAATTTAACATTCTAGTGAATTCTACAATTTAGGCATTCATCATGTCGATGCATCAGGTTTCCTCTCTTCTTATAAAACCATTTCCATCCATGATGTCAGATGGGTCATAATGTTACATTGAATCTTTTTTTTTTTCATCTCTAATTAGCCAATTCTTTTATTCAATCATTCATCATGTTGATGGATCAGGTTTCCTGTTCTCTTGTATAAACATTGCCATCGAAAGTGAAAGATGGACCATAATTCTCAGTAGAATCTTTTCTTCAGTCGCTAATTAATACTTTGGCATTCTATCTAATTCTTCAATCCAGGCATTCATCATGTTGATGGATTGGACTTTTCAGTTAGAGAGATCATTTGAATCATGTTGTTCTCTTGTGAAAACGTTATGAATCCTAATATTCCTTTAAATATTTTCCCCGGTCTCTAATTAGTATTTTGGCATCTTAATCAATTCTTCAATCCAAGCATTCTTCATATCAGTTTTCATTTATGGGGATTTTCAGGTCGGCGGATCATTTGAATCAGGTTGTCTTCTTGTAACTGCCATCAATGATGTAGATAGATTCTAATGTTCTTTTAAATCTTTTCTTCTGTTTCTATTTAATATTTTGTCATCCTAGCTAATTCTTTGATCGAGAGAAGAGATATAAATGTTTGGTTTTAAACCTCTCCTTGTGCCTTTACCCTTAAAATTTTGATAAGCAAGTCATTCGAATGAAGAGGGGGGAGCTTTGCTGGACTCCCCTCGGCATGATAAAATTGGAGGGCAAATATCTAGGCACCCTTACTTTATTTTCTTTCTTAATAAGGAAACTCAAATACCTGCCATACTAATGAGAAATTTGAAATTAGCATTAATACCCATCGTCCAAAACATTGGTGATGTCGTTATTTAAAGAGAGGAGTGAAACATGGCTCATCGATATGACAGACAGCTAATTCTTGACAGCTATTACGTCGAAAAGTAACTATGGCTATACAAAACTTTCAGGAAATAAATTCCTTTTGTACATTACATCTATCTTTTATTATGTTCATCGGAGATTGATAAAGTAGCATCAGCCGTATTATTGGCACTCAACGCAAAATTCTGTTATTTTTGAAAGAATAGAATGGGTTTTAAGTTATATGCAGGATAAACGTTATTACTTAAAATACAGGTGTCCCACAAGGTATGCAGCATCTATTATTTACAGATTATTATTTACAAATCTATCAGAAAACGTCAAGACGAGTGTTTTGATGTGTAACATGTAGGTTCCCCGAACATAGCGTCATAGTCAAATTACTCGAAGAACGTTAATTACGAATCAGACAGTTTGTATTCCAAATTACGATGCATACGACGCTTGCACAACATGAAAGCTTCCCTAGATGACTATGGAAATGTGTGGCAACCAATGAGAGGAAAAGAGTCTGTAAGTAATGCGGCTCTGTTTCTTTACAAAATTCAAATCAATCACCATTGATCGATTTGGATATTTTAAGGAAGTTTGAATTTGTAAGCACGTTGATAAATAGGGTCTCAAGAGGTGCAATCGATTTTAATCGGATCTGATTCAGTGATGGAGCCCACTTCCACCTCCAAGGATAGGTTAACATACAGATCTGGAGGTTATGGGCCACTGAAAATCATCATCATGCAGTAGTTCTGTCACTCCACACATTTAGGCTCACAGCTTGATGTGCGTTACCAAATGCCTCATTAGGCAGATTTTTTTTTATTTAAAATGTCACCGGTGAATCGTATTGAATGACGGCGTCGTCCTATTCTTGCATGTTATGAACAAGAAAAGCGATTATTGGTTTAGGTAAGATGGTGTTAGACCTCACTGCACTCACTTTTCGATAAAACATTTTCACGATAAACTGATAGGGTTGGATTCCGTTATGATAACAAGCATTGGTATAGAATGGCCAATTTGTGGGTCCGATCTTCATCCGTGCGACTTCTTTTTATGGGAACATCTGAAAGACACAGTGTATCTCACACAGCTCTCAACATTTCACGACTTGAGAGCAGCAATTGAAACCGAGGTCAAGGAAATTGGAACAGATATTTTACAGATAGCAGTTGCGAATTTCTATTCCATACTTCATCATGTCATTTTCGAACGGCCGACATTTCGAAAATCTGTTGTATTGAAAGTTCTCACTAAACATTGATTTCCACTTAGTTTTTTTCTTATTTCTAGGAGTTTTCTTGACACAAGCATCACACTGTAATTAGATTATGACACTATATTCGAGGACCCCTCATGCTGTACATCAAAATACTCGTCATCACTTGTTCTATCCGAATCTGTAAACATTGGACGCTACATACCTCATGAGTCACCCCGTATTTATCATACACGTTGGCATTGTATATGCGCATAGCATCTTTATCCATCTATAGCAAATTATCAAAACCACATAAATTCCTAGTGATTAAAACAAATGATATTAATATCCTATATTTAGAGAACTGATGTATTCTCAATACCAGGAATCATCAAGGTCTATTTTCTATTCAAGATCTATTTCAAGTAAATATTAAATCTGATATAAAATTTAACATTTATGAAAAGTAAATGCTATTTTTACTATGAAATAAAAGAAAAAAATATATATTTCTTAACATTTAATAGGGTATTAAACAAGGTATATGGACGACAATCTTCAAATTCCTAACTAAAAATTGTCATTTTGAAAAAAAAAATGTTCATTAAAAATAAAATCATCAGTTAATTTAATATGTAAAATGTGGTTCTGTAATTACAACGAACATATATTCAGTTTAATATAATTAAAAAGGTATATGTCATAAAATTTGGAAACTTCAAAATTATATATATTTTCTTGTAAATAGTGTTTTAAATATGTTTATATTGAATAATATCTTTCTCAAATATATAAAACTTCTAAATTCTCTTGAAAATAAATTCATTAAAAAGATAATTATTTTATTTAAATATTTTTATAAATTTATGAGAGAATTGTAAAGGAATTGAGTACCTTTTTATAATAAAAGTTCCGGTTTATTGTAATTTTAAAGTAAGTTTTTGAATTCTGGTTTTTCAAACTTATGCACAAATTAATGGAAGTAAAAATAAAATTCCGCCCCTTGTTTATGCTAAAAAAAAGACATTTATTATAAAATTAAATATAGATTTATTAAAACTCTACAACATTTGGCCGCAAAAAAACTATAACATTTGTTGTTGTTTTTTCTTTTCGGGCAACACATGATTTCTGCGTATCGAAAAATACGCAGAATAATTATCTTGCATGCCTTTTGCAATTTTTAAATATTTCTCATTCCAATACTTCATTCAAATTGATCATCTATTACTTTTCTCGTTCAGCATTGATAGTTTTATTAAGTAATACTTCCTGACTTGCAGTTTTTTTTGTTTTTTTTTTGCTGGTTTACGATGGTTTTTGTTAGACGCTCTGAAATAATCATTTTTAATGTAAATAAATCACTTTTTGGAATTTGCATTCGATTATCATGAATGTCAGTTTTTCGCCATTTTCCAGACATTTGTCATTCCAATATGTCATTCAAATTGATCATCTATTACTTGTATCGTTCAATATTGATGGTTTTATCAAGTAATAACTCCTGACTGGCAGCATTTTTTTTTGCTTGTTTACGATGGTTTTTGTTAGACGCTCTGAAATAATCATTTTTAATGTAAATAAATCACTCTTTGGAATTTGCATTCGATTATCGTAAATGTCCGTTTTTCGTCATTTTAAAGACATTTGTCATTCCAATGTTTCGTTCAAACTGATCATCTATCA
>JAPMOR010015835.1:414557-426620 GCA_026543865.1 Argiope aurantia | reverse complement strand
AAAGACATTTGTCATTCCAATGTTTCGTTCAAACTGATCATCTATCACTTGAATCATTCAGTATTGATGTTTTTATCAAGTAATACTTCCTGACTTGCACCTTTTTACTTTTGCTGGTTTACGATGGTCTTTGTTAGACGCTCTGAAATAATCATTTTTAATGTAAATAAATCCTCCTTTGGAATTTGCATTCGATTATCATAAATATCATAGCATTGATGGTTTTATCAAATAATACTTCCTGTACAACATTTTATGCCATTCGCACTGAAATAATCAATTTTATTGTACAGAAATCACTCTTTGCAGTTTGTATTCACCATAAATATCTAAGAACAACAGATATGTTTCAATTGCAGCTTTCTTTGCAATGAAAACAATATTATAAAATTTTTCGTAAATGCTGTGTGTTTGAATTAAGACTCAACTGGTTTTCAGAGGTAAAAAATATATACTTTTTATATATTTTTTACAGTTCACCCATCCATTTCGAAAGATATTTTTCAAACCTTCCAAATTTAAATTTACCAATTTTTTTCTATAATATTTAATTCAACTATTAAATATAGACTGAATCATACTTATACTATCCGCAATACAATGTAATAATATTACCTTAATGCAATAATATAATCAGCAATACAATAATATTCTGACAATGAGTAAAAGACCCACTATTTCTTAGGGTTAAAATGAAATAAATTGGCCTTATTTCCTTTAAGCAAGTTAAATTTACATTTTTAGACTAAGCGATATGCTACATGACTCAGAGAAATAGGAATATGATTCTGAATACAACCAACAAATTATTAGAAAAGGTAAGAAATACGATAGGAAGTCAAATTTCCACAGAAAATCAATATCGGAAATGCCAATCGGATGAGCTAGATGGTACTATTAGCATTTAGATTTCTCCATTTGTTTAAAATTCCGGATGTATGTGAAGAACATGCAATACTTTGCAAATGCTGAGACGGTACATATATATCTTTTAGTTGGATACTAACTGAAAATTAAACTGGCATTAATGCATCTTCCTCTTTTACCTAATATTGCAAGATTCAATAAATTTAGAAATATTCTATGAAGTGATTAAAGTAATCGTTCATATATATATATTTCTAGCATAAAGCCTAAAAGAATTTTATTTTTAGGCTTACAATTTAATAATTCAGCTTGCAATTTAATAATTCCACCTTACAATAATTAACAACTTTGTAACAGTTAATTTTATGCATTATTTTGTGTCTTCCACCAAAATTCTTCTTTTAAACAAAACAAAACAAAAAAACTGTATTTGCTTTATAAACTATTCCATCGATTTACATTGAATTACAAATGAGATTGCATTTACGAACTCCGCGTAACGAAGCAATATTTATGAGAAATCACGGCAAGAAAGATTGATGGCGAAAAAATAAGCTTCGCGGGAAAAATTCAAGCTTCCTTCACTTTTAGAGAGCGAAAAAAAGATTTGAAGCCAAGCAGTATTTATTTTTCGTTTTTTTAGCCAAAAATCATTCACTGAAAGCTGAAGTTAGGTGTTTTTTTTTTGGGGGGGGGAGCGTAGACTGGAAAAAAAAAAGCAATAAAGAAGAGCGAAGAAAAGAAGGAATAAATGGGACAGGAGAACACAAATGAAAATGGAAAAACAATAAACAAAGAAATAAAAAAATACCCTTCATCTTCAAAGGTAAAAACAAACAAATTCTTTTAAAGAACCGTTCAACGCTTACGAAAGAAATAAGGTTCGGAATATATGTGCCTGGAAAGATCAAATAATGTTCTGAAAAAGAACGATAGCAGAAGAAAAAACAGAACAAAGAAAAGTCGTGGAATACGAAATGCAAAAAAGAATTTTACATTGAGGAAGATACTTTTGTGCATTAAAAAAGTTCATTGTTTGTGTGTTTATAGTTTTTTTTTCCTCATAAGGTGTGGTTTCTTTTATGGTTGTGTTAGAAAAGTGAGATAGTATAAAAAATTAATTCACTAGCTGTTTTCTTTATATATAGTATGTTTTTTTATATACATGGAAAAAAATTCGTTCTAAACTTAATTATTTTTAGAAAAAAAACTATATTAAATTCTGTAATTATTTTTTTATGTAATTATTCGTTGTTGAATAAATTTTAAGTAACCTTATATTAGAAAAAAAAAGACTTTATTTAAAATGCATTGCGTCCATTAAATATTTCATTATAAATAGTTTTAAAAAGTTAATTTAAGTTTGAATATTTTTGCATGAGAATTTTTATAATTATTTAATTGATCAAATATTTTAAATTTTTATTTTCTCTGAGCAATAAAATGCTTTTTTAATATTCCATGGGAATATTAGTTTTAATATCTTGGCACTCCTAGAGACTTATTAAAATTAACAGTATTTCCGGAGCGCTTTACTCTATGGTTCTTAACCTCCGGACATTGTTGTTGTATGGAGAAAAGGGCAAAAAATGTGCACACTTCTTTAAAAATATAAATGAATACACAAAAATATAGTTAAGAAAATAAGAATGAACGATGAGATAAAGTGAATAAGAAGATAAATAATGCAACGTGAGATTGAGTGAATAAGAAGAAAAAAAATACAGAGTGAAATTAAGTAATGAAGTAATCATATCTATTGATATGTCAGCATTCATACAGTTTTGTTGGCGTGCTGTGGTGATAATTCAGCACGGATGAGATTCTGTATTATTCTAAGATTAAAATGGCCTTCTAATGAGATTCCAAGATATTTTTATTAGAATATCTTGGGTCATTTATGTCGGTTTTTTAAAACAGTTAATTGTTTCGATCTCTTCGGAAAATGCGTATCTTAACTGTGTCGCAAGAATTTAGCGATGACGAATTCCTTCAAACACAGAATATGCGCAACATGAAATTATATAGTAATGAAATGACTTTTTTTATTTCAATAATCACATTTATTTATTTTCTCAAACTAACATACATTTTTTTCTGCATATAATCGAAAAGAAACATAAAAAAATTAGTTTATTATTTTAATTTGATGTTAAAGAATTGTATAGGGCAAAGCATGGTGGTACAGCGTATAATAATATTTTATTTGTTCCTTTGATTTCTACTTGATCTCAAAATATTTTAAACATCTTGAGTACGTTTTAATTTTTACTAAAATTGTAATTTAAAATGCAAATTGTCACTATTTATTACACCTGACGAATAAACTCGCCAAAACCCAAAATGTTATACTTTTATGATGTTATACTCTTCAAAAACATTTAGCTGGTTAATACCAACATTTTTTCTTTTAACTTGACTATTATTAAAGGTTTCTGAACAACTTTGCGTCAGTCGGTAGCTGTAAATATTTTGGGATAATAGTATTTCATACAAATAATGAATGCTACTTAAATGCTTTTTGGGGGCGGGGCGAGTTCTCATTTATGGATATGCATTATAATATGCAACTATTACCTAGATGTAAAAATGCATTTAAGGTGACAGGACTTAACACGATTTTGAAAACAAGCAGTTTATTCCTTCTTCAAAATTTAAAAATCATATATAATTTAGCTTTTGTTTGAAATTACGTTTAAAGTTATGTATAAAATGTTTAAGCATAAAATGCATTTCAAGATTTGCGCTAATTTATGCACATACACTGCTCCAGTTTATATTTTTTTCTGAAAAGTTCTGGAAGAGGGGGAAGGTTAAGTTTTTGGGAGAATTATTTGACATTTACTAACGTTAATTTGAATCTTCCAATGTATAAACCATTTTTCTTATTTATGTTTATTAAAAAACTGAGTTACAAATACTTTGTTGTGAAACTTAAGAAGGTTAAATTTTGCACAGAAAACTACATACATTTAGAATTCGTTTGTTAGTCTACCCTAAATCCATAAAATGGCAGAGCTCTGCTTAAAAGCAATTTTAAGTAATAAGTTTCACTGATAATTGCTTAAGTTTGAATTCCTTTTTTGAGTTTTCATGTTTTTCCTTTAGATTATTAATTTAAATTTTATAAATTCCTTTCAGTTTATTTTGATGCTTTTAAATGTGATTTCTTTTGGTAAAGATGCATTTGAAATAATATTATCGATTATTTATTCATACATGTTAAAATTCTAAAAGAAAAGATTATTTAAAGGGCGTTATAATTATCTTTTAAAATTAAGTTGGGTTTACACTCGACCAGTTTTAAGACGGGCCGGTAAGCAGCGCATATGTAGAAAAGCTTAAAAATGCTGTTCGGTCAATGGCAAGTAATTGTTCCTAGGGGCCGCTGTATCGTATTTTTTTCTTCCTGCGCAGTTGTTTGTTGAATTTGCGGATTTTCTTGGCTTAAAAAAAAACTGATAACTTCTCATAGATTAATTCCGATATTTTTTGCTGTTTGTTCTTATTGATGCGAGGTGTGTTTTGTTTTTAATTTTATTTGCCATTTTTTCTACAGTTTAATTTAAGTATGTTGACCTTTTCTTTTATTTTACAATGTCTTTTTGTGTAAATATCCATAATTTTAATACGATACACAGTTAAAAAGAAAAAAAGAAGCAGGGAGGCCAAAACGGCAATTCATAGCCAAGCATAGAATGCCTAAATCTTTCTTATCATAAATCAGTCCCTTTCTGCCCATGTGCTGCCTACTTGCCATTCTATAGCTGGTGGAATATAAGTCCAGCAAAAGAGTATTTTTGAAATGCTATTGCTATTCCATTATGCACTGAAATTACTTTATCTGTGAATGTTTTACAAGAAGAAAGGTTCTTAAACATTTAATTTAATAATGATAATGATAAAAATTCCGCTTAATAAAAAATCAGCTTAAATTTAAAAAATTCAAAAAGAAGATTTTCTTTCCATAATTTAAAAGTTTAATATAATTTTTATGTCAGAGCTTGCCCAACAGTAATATATTATGAGGGTTGTCCAAATAAATAATGGAAACTTTAGATTGCGTCAGAATGACTGCAAGTATAGCAGCGCCTTCGAAAGGGTGGTAGGATGTGTGCACTTCATACAGGCGTCCAACAGAGAAAGCATTTCGTAAAAATAAAATCTTGCTATACATGGATGCATCCAGATCTGAAAATATCACTGTAGTACGATTTTCTAATTCTTCGATTTCCGTGGGCCACCCTTGATTGATTTCCTGGCCCATTGGAACATTATCAATTAAACACAACACTGCAGTACTCTGAAGAAACTACAGAAAACAATCAAAAGCAAATGGTCAGGCCTAATCACATAACAAGTGATCTTTCTCCATGACAATACCTACCCACATGTCTCCAGTGAAACCCACATGACTTTGAAAAGATTCTGGTGGAAAGTGTTGGAACACCTGCCTAACAGTCTGAATTTGTGACCCTATTGCTTCCACATCTTTGACAAGACAGCATTTCAGGGGATTCATTTCCATTCGGATGGCGAAATGAAGCTGTGTAGGTCTTCTTCAAGAATCAACCACTGTCTTTTTACAGCAAAGGCATAGACCCACTACCTAAACGTTGGGATCTGTGTTACAATGCCCTTGCTACTTTCTTTTGATTTCGAATAAAGATATTCTTTTTACTAGTTCACATTTCATTCGGGCAACCCTTATGAATTAAGGTATAGTATGGATAAAAATATCAATCAGAAGAGGATAATATAGGATTCTATACTTTTAACCATGCTATTCAAAAACAGACAAACCAACGAATGTTTTGGCAATAACTTGACAGCTGCAGTTTGAACAGTTGCCAATGGGAGATTGTTTTTCTCATATAGAAACAATTATGTTTCTTTAGAAAAGTGATTGCAGATTCCAAATTATTGGAGTTTAATTACATGAATAGATCAGGTGAAAACTGCCTGTTTCTATGTCGATATCGTAAGCAGAAAGATGCCACTTATAAAATTTATTTATCATTCCTGACTCACTGAAATGGCTAATCAATTTGAATAATGTCAGATCTTACTACCATGTGTAGATTTTTCTAGATTAATTATAAGTTTTTACTTCATTTAAATATATTTCATATTGCTTAGAAGGAATCATAGACAATTTTTGTAAGAAAATTATTAGTAAATTTAGAAGATTTGACATGATTGAAAACAAAAAATTCTATAATTGTCTATTTATCAATGCAGAGAGTGCATGAAACTTCTAGCATTTTCATTTACCGTATAAAGGTACATTTCATATGAGACTTATATTATTCTATATCAGACATTTTAAATTAATTATTAATTAGCGAATAATTAATTTAAGGCAATATATTTATTTATATTCTATTCCTAACTATTTCAATTTGAATTTTTGATATTTTAATTATTTGAGTTTCCTGTAATATATTTTATAGCTAAATGACAAAAGACTAATATCATCACTTTAAAAAAATAATGATATTAATCTTTTGTTCAAAGGTTTTAAAAATATTACATCAGGATTTTTCTATCCTACAGCCTATTACTGAATTGCTACTATTTTCTTTAACTTAAAGCATCGGTAAAGTACATTTTTTTTTTACCATTGAGTACAATTTAAAGAAGAGGTGAAAATACTGAGAAGTCAGTCTTTGTACCTGTTTAAGTACATTTAAACTTTCTCCACAATTTTTTTCTTCTTTTTTATACAGATATTGTCTATATAATGAGAGTTTTTGTTACTTCTTACTTAGTTTTGTTACATTGGATTTGATCGGTATATAGATAACTGTATTTTTTCTTATGACATTTTTATTTCAAATTCGATTACTAGATTTCTTGCTAATGAAACCAAACGAGCATAAGCACCTCCATAGATGGTAAAAAAGAGAGAATCTTCCTATCTAAAAGCTCCTCTCTTCCAATGATTTGACAACAGCAGGAAATTATTTTGCCATTTTTATAATATTTTACGATTTTGTTATTTTGCAATCTAAAAATAAGATGCATGATATCATTCTCTTATCACATTGCTATAAAATGTTAATATAACTTGAGTTAAATCTTCACTCACACTTTCCTATATTTTTCTAATTAAAATAATTACATCAAACTAAATAACCACTTTTGTCCAACCCATGCACCAATAATGTTTGAATCTTTTTTATATATAATTTTGAAATTCACCTTCATTTTTTTTAATCTTGGGAATTTTTCGAAATTTTAAATTTTAGAATATTTAATTTACTATTTTATATTTATTTCAAAATCACATCACTAAGATCTATACAGTCATTGCCTTATCACACTTTTAGTAAATGTTACATAAACTTGTGTTAAGTTTTCACAATACTTTCCAATCTTTTTCTAGTTAAAACAATTGCAGCTATATTCAAATGAGTTTCTACTTTTCGCCAGATGGAATTTTAGATGATTGAATTTACAATTTACATTAATTTCAAAATCATATGACTATGAAAATAAATTGAAGTTGATTGCCATTTTGCTTACAATCCTTTATTTACTGAAATACACACACCTGGAGATTATAGCTGTGTATTCATCAATAGTGTTGTATATTAGCTTCGTAGAATCATAATTTTCGAAATATAGTTCTTATTACTTTTTTCAACTTAATTTTCCACTTCTCATCTCTGAATACGCATGGCATTAATCTTTGTCAAGAATTGATTAGTAAATTCTGAAATAATTTCTCCTTTATTTTACGAAGAAACATAAGGTGCTGATACAATGCATTAAAATATATACTCTATTTTAGTTTTTTTAAAGATTAAATCAAAACTGGCCAAATGAATGATTTGAATTGCATATTATTTCTTTACCAATAATGATAATGTGGCTAAAATATATCTTAAACGAATTTATATAAAAAGAAAGTATTATAATCTTCAATAAATTTAATCCCGAATTATTGAACAATCTCCATGTTGCAGACCTCCTTGAAATACAAAAATGCATTTTTAAAATTATATTTATCTGTCTATCTGTGAGCAAGATCTTAAAAACGCTCGCTTTGCTTTCGAAGAAAAACTTGAATCAACATCAAATCTATAAATTTCTATCAAAGCGATTTAAAGATTTCTATCACGTGGACATGAACGTATTGTAATCCAAAACTATAAAACGAAAATGGTTAGAATATATAAAATCTGATGTACAGGTTTATCATATAAATCGTTGTTAAGAATTCAGTTGAACACGTGGTCTTCTTGGGCGGAACCAGCTGTCAATCATGTAAATGCCACGTGGTCTCATTCTTCATACTAGATTATTTTCTTTTTCTATCAAAAGCGAACTTGAATATCATGTATTATGTTGAGTGTGATCTCGGTTTTCTACCGAATATTATGGTATGGCCTGCTAAACATTGTAATATTTTCTTGGATACTATGGCGTAATTATGTGCCTTTTGTCTATCAAGTATTGTTTAAATTGTTATTAGAAATTTTCAGTCTAAATTTGTTGAGATTGCCAATAAGCCCCAAAAAGACAAACATGTGTCTTCAAGTTACTTAAAACTCTGGCGTCAATCTTCATTATTAAATAATTTATTATGAATCAATAAAGCAATAATTTTCAGTCGTCATTCCAAATCGAGTTCGGAACCTAATCAAAAGGTTAATCGTCATTCTGACAGTAATTTCTCATGCATGAATATGTGATAGGTCAAAAAGTCAATACTTTTCGGCAAATGCAGCTTGGTTCACAGTTTAATATCTAAACTGCAGGCCCTTGTAATATTTTCTTGGATACTATGGTGTAATCATGTGCCTTTTGTCTATCAAGTATTGTTTTAATTGTTATTAGAAATTTTCAGTCTAAATTTGTTGAGGTTACAAATAAACCACACAAAGGCAAACCTGTGTATTCTGGTTACTTAAAACATAGGAACAGATCTTCACTATTAAATAAATTATTGCGAATCAAGAAAGTGATAATTTTCAGTCGTCATTCCAAATCCAGTTCGGAACCTAATGAAAATGTTAATTGTCATTCTAATAGTAATTTCTCATGCATGAATATGTGATAGGTCAAAACCTTAATGCTATTCGGCAATGCTATTGGTTCACAGTTTAACATCTAAACTGCAGGCCCTTATCAAATTTTGAATTTTTAATATGTCGAAGAGCTGATTGTCTGTCAGTCTGTAATTCCCCATGCATTAGACGCAAAAATTCGAAAACTCAATGACTTAGACAAATGAAATTTGGCTTTGACCTTATGGCTTCAATTATAGATGTGTACCAAAGGTTGGTCTTCAATCGGTACAAAAATGTATTCTACATAAAATAGAAATTCGATCTTATGGTACGTGAGTACTGATTTCTTAGCGCTATTTAATGTCTAAAAATCATTGCTCTTCCGTAACTATACATAATTACCGCCTGGGCATACGCTATTAAATAAAGACCAATTGTTTTGTACTATGTTACGGAATATACTTCTTTCATGTGCGCGAATCTGAAAAATCTAAGCAACCTCAGGCTTATTGAGGTAGGAGGAACAACAACATTTATTAGCACAATTAAAGAGAAAGTTTCGGGGAGACAACTCTCGTTTGTTTCTACTTCAATAAAATTGCTTTCAAAATTCTATTTTTAAATGGTTTTATAAATCTTAGTAAAAATTATACTATCCCTATGCTTAAAGATACTGGTTGTGAAAATGAAAATCGGGATTTTATATACTCGCACTTACAAGCAGTGTACTGTAAAAGTGGTCAAATAAATGAAGGTTAATTTAGCTGCATCGACATCCCATTTTTAAAGCTTCACTAGAACTATTTTGGGGTGGAATTCGGGATTTTGAGCCGCAATCAGAGGTGTAGGAAAACAGTTGGGCTGGTATCCACACCCAGACCCAGGTGGTTTTACGGTGGAATTGGGTTTCCAACCTAGAATCCTACGGCCCCGAGGCCGAGACTTCATCACCAGGCCATCGTAGCTCTTCTGAATAAATTAAGTAAAGAAGCTGGGTACTCACCAGAATCGTCGTAATGACAAGTGTTTTATTTCGGAGGCTGATGGAAACTTCCGGCTGGCGAGAGTAGTTTCCGGTCTTCCGGATCTTGCCAGCGGTGTTGTGTTCCCATTCTCCAACCTGGAAAAATACAGGGCGAATACATTTATTTCCACTGAATATTTAAAAACAATACAATGTATTCAAGAACATAGAAAATCTTCATCTTTATTGATATATCTATCACTTATAGACTTAACTGCAACACATGTAAACAAATTTTGAAAAAATAAATGGATTATAAAAGAGACGAAGTCGATTTTATTCATAAGAAAAATGATTTAGATGATTATTATTATTTTTCAAGCATAATAACATTCAACATAATTGTGTAAATAAAACGATAATCGACATATTGAACAGAAATTAGTAAATAAGACAGATAATTGATATTTGAAATAATTTATTCTCAGCTTTAAAGTTGTTATCATTGCTGCTTATTATTGTACTCTTTTTCTACTTGTATACAGCCAACTACCCCACCATCACTGAACGAAGCAGTATCGACAGAATTTGCTGTGTTCCATCTGCTGTCTTTATCATACCCGTCCATAACACCCACTGATTCACCGAACTGACAACCTCTTCGAGACGGTTGCCCCCCCCCCACCACCACAAAGTGGTCAATCTCTGACATTAATCCCTGTCTTCCCGTACACCTATCCTCTCGCCAAAATTCACAATATTACCTATTAAAGTACTCAAAATTATATCTAGTCGAACAGTGCAGATGAGGCATTTTGTGAGCAGCATTTATGGAAAATTGATGTGTTTTGCTAATAGAAAGCAACAGGAAAAGAATGAACTATTCTTTGACACAAATGCAACTGTAATAAACCGGTGTTGAAATCGAGAATGGGTTCATGGATTTTTATCGTCAAAATATATGATGCGATGTCAAAGAAAATAATGAGAAATATAACCATGGTAGGACACATCAACAAATCAGGGCAGTATTAAAGTGAAGGTGAGTGCATTTTAAACCATGCAGTACTGAAGAAAGCTACAAGGGATTTCTTTTGTATGTAGAACTCATTTTTATATCATACCATTATCATAATCATTTATAAAATAGGACGAATTCACAAACGACAAGCTAAATAATTGTGATAGAGACTGGCTAACTAAAGGGGGGATGATAAATTTTCCATTCTCCAGTATATAAAACATGTATTTAGTTATATCCATTTAAAATTATGAAAAATATTATTGTCATTTTTGTCAAGTCTTGATGGGCCATAAAAAAGATAATTATAATTATAAAAGATCATGGTCATTTTCCAGCATAATCGCTATGATGATTCAGATATTTATCATATCGGTGAATCGAATTTCCAATACCCACTCTTCTTTGAATACTC
The DNA here is from genome assembly GCA_026543865.1 of Argiope aurantia. Lineage (NCBI taxonomy): Eukaryota > Metazoa > Arthropoda > Arachnida > Araneae > Araneidae > Argiope > Argiope aurantia. Next base: position 415,335 of record JAPMOR010015835.1, on the reverse strand, counting down.
TTTTAAAGAAAGAGCATAGTAGTCTAAACATTTATCTTCCATGGTTGCAGTTCTGGTAAACTGATTGGCCTATTTATTACATGATATTCCAATATTCGTCGCTTCTTTCGCACGAGTTGATAAACTAATTGAACAATATTTGTTATGGTAACTTGAATACTCGTTCCCTGTCATTGAAAATGTGGCCAAGAGTTGAGCGAATTTTATATATTTCCTGAAATAAACAACTATCTAGAATTCCAGAATAATGAATAGTTTTCAAGGAAAATTAATACCAAGCTCAAATCTTTGGCAGCACTGTTATTTGAAAAACGAATCGAAAAATCAGTTTCATTGAAAGATAAATGTAGGAGAGGTGTCGAAAGCTATATGTATGTAATAATATTGTAAAATCTAATTAAAACTTAATTAATTTCCTAGTTTTATTGTTCAATTCAGCACATATTAACTTCATTCTAAAATATTCTCTTATATTTCCTTATCCTATTCCACTTTTTCTGTTTAATTAATGCAACAGAAATCTCTGTAAAAATGCTGTCATCAGCGATTTCCACACTCAGAGAGAAGGAATAAAAACTGCTGACCTAACAAATTCTTCTAAAAGATCCCTTTGATTCCCTTGCCTGTCATCGACACGTGTAGGAAATTCCTATTAAAATCTCATAATATATATTCACAGGTATAATATTTTCATTAGTTTTTTCTCATTGCGTGTTGTGTCGTTCTGTGTTGTACTCGTCGCTTTTGCTTGTACAAAAAAATCATTCCTCCCAGGATG
>JAPMOR010015835.1:400309-414457 GCA_026543865.1 Argiope aurantia | reverse complement strand
TTTTCAGTTTTTATAGCTGGTAAAAAAGTTTTGGAGCTCTAACGATATTAAGATGAAAAAAATAAAACAGCACTCTTCTTAATTTTGATATCCAATCCAATAGTCACGGGATCATTCCAAACCAGTTTAAACCGGATTTTCACACACACACACACAAAATTGCTTGGTCTGAAGTCGTAGACTTTTTAGCTCTACAGAATTTGAGAAGAAAAAATTCCATCGTTTTCTAAATATCTACTCATGCTTAATCTGATTATTATCACGTGATTGTTTCAAACTGGTTTAAAATGGTTAAAGACAAATTAATCAATACAAAAAATGAATTAAAAGTAAGGATGTTCTCATATGATAACATAAAATGTGCGATAACAGATTTCAGTTTTTTGGTTGCTTTTATTCTCGACTCTTGTCTTTTTTATGACTCGCCGAAACCTGAAAAATAAATGGCTCTTAAATGTTGTTGTTGGATTATCATATGGATGCGGTTGTGAAATTTACACATTAGTATTGCTGGATATAACTTTTGATAGAAAATCAACTTAGCTTCCAATTCTTGTTTCATTTTACATTCTTTTGGAGTTTAGAAGCAAAAATAAAAACGGCCATCATATATTGCATTTAAGATGAGAGAGCATTTTAACACTTATCATTAATCATAAACCTTTATAAATTTAGTGGTTTAATATAAAGATACTTTGACAAAAGAAACGGCCATTAAAACGATTCATTAATAAGACAGGTATTATAAATGAGAAGTTTATAATAAATTAATTTTTCTATCTGTTCTTGTTTCTTTTTTTCGGTACTTTTACGTTTAGAAAAAAAATGGCCATCATCTATTGCATTCAAGATTAGAGAGAGTCTTTACATTTATTATTACACATAATACTTTATAAATTTAGTGGCTTAATATAAAAAGACATTTACAAAAGAAAAGGCCATTAAAATGATTCATCAATAAGATTGGTGTTATAAATTAGCAAATTATTATAAATTCTTAACAAATCAATTTTGCTATCTGTTCTTGTTTCTTTATTATAGACTTTTGGAGTTTCGAATAAAAAACGGCCATCATATATTGCTTTTAAGATTGGAGAAAATATTTTCATTTATTACTAGACATAATTCTTTATAAATTTAGTGGCTTAATATAAAGAGACACTGACAAAAGAAAAGGCCATTAAAATGATTCATCGATGATTGGTGTTATAAATTAGCAAATTATAATAAATTAATTTCTTAACAAATTAATTTTGCTATCTGTTCTTGTTTCTTTATTATAGACTTTTGGAGTTTAGAATAAAAAACGGCCATCATATATTGATTTAAGATTGGAGAAAATCTTTACATTTATTATTAGACTTAATACTTTATAAATTTAGTGAAAATTAATGTAAAGAGACTTTGACAAAAGAAAACGGCATTAAAACGATTAATTGATAAGTTTGGCATCATAATGAGAAGCTAATTTCTGTTAACTGGTCCAAGTTTTGTACTAAACCTAAACGAAATAATATCTTCTGCAGATACCTCACCGTGTACCACTTTTAACAAAGTGTTTAAACTCTGAAATTAAATATTATTTATTTAATTTGCTGATTATTTGTGAGATTATGTAATTATTAAACGTCCTAAAATTTGTTTAAATTCTTACAGTTCGATAACATTTAAAATTTTCCAATGATCTCTCCCCATAACCATTCCGAGAAAAGAAAATTTTATAATAAAGGGATGAGCTTTCTCTCCTCAGGAAATTAGTGGTTCCTCGAAGAGAGTAGCAGAAAACTAAAAACATGGAAATAACCGTCCTTCCTGATACATCAGGATTTTTTCTCCCTTCCCAATCTTCTTCTCTTTCCTCTTCCTCTTCCTTTCTCTTTTTCATTTCTTTGTTCTTTTTTGTAAGAAGGACCATCCACTCATTTCTCTTCCGTCTGAATCATGAGATTCTCTTGTCAAACCCGCAGCAATCAATAACCTTGCAAGATGAATGCTCTCCCACGAGGACTCTTCCTATCTATTGAGGTGGGGGTGAGGGGTCCCAGTGACTCTAACTGGACTTATCTCCACATAGAACGCGTAAAAGGGAAATAAATGATGATTTGTAGGGCGCCTGTTAAAGTAAAAAGAAAATGGTGAAAAGTTTTCTCCTTTTTGATCATCAATCAAATGTTTTGTAGAAATGTAAATGTGCCTTTCCAATTCCAGAATATTATATATCAAATCCAATAATAGGATGGGATGTATGACACTTTGAATTGTCGTTATGCATTAATATGGGATGATTCTAGAAAATAAATAAAACTGATACAATAAAATCACTCTCTAATAGATTACTGGTTATTACTTTATACTCACGTACGTCTCGCTCTCAAATTACAGATTTATTCCATGTTCAAAGCTACAGAATTAATGTGAAAGTATTTCGGTCATAGCGGATCTAGGCATCTTTCATTCCTGGGTACACATTGGGGGGTGTTACAATAAACCTCATTTAAATTTTTATTTAACTATATTTTTAATTTAATCAACACGCAAATGATACATGCTAGATTATTTTTAAGTTTAGCAAATATATGGAATGCATATACAAGTTTTTATTTATTTATTAGTTTTTGGTATCTTAATATGTGTTGTATTTGTGCTCATAAGAATTTACTCTAAAATAGGTATTTAGTGTAAAATGAATTCCCACAATAACTAAATGAAACATATGAGAATTGAGGTTAATTATAATTGCAATTATTAATTTCATATAGTTAATATTATGTAATTAATTATTTCTTTCATTTTTATAATACATAGACATTGTATTTTTATGTATTCATTAAAAACTAGGAAAATAGACTTTTTTGATCAATTTGCCTATTACCCTCTCTAGCCCGTCGGACCTAGATAGCTTCCTAAAGCGAAATTGTAAATAATAATGCATTGTCTTTAATCATAGTAGCAGAAAAATTCCAAAATGTTAATTGAAATCAAAATGTTTTAACTAGTTTCAAAAATCTTAAATAAGTGGACAAAAACTTGGAAAAACACATAAATTCAATTCTATTGCTTTATGTTAATGAATTCGCTACCTAAAATATTAAAACGTTTTCAGCATGATTAGAATGCTAATCTAGAGAAGACCCTTTCATTTAAATGATCAAAATGAAATTCTTTACAAAATATTTTGCGCTTTGAACATTTAAATTTAAATTAAGATATTTTTTCCTAATAATTTAATTTTATATATAATTAACATTATTTAATATTGTGCACAAATTCGATTTAATTATTTAAATTTTATTTTTTATTCTCAGATCTGGCATTCATTCAATTTCACACAAATACTTTTAGATCTTTTTGTATTTTGACCTTTATTGAGGGCCGTGGTGGCCTGGTAGTAAAGTCTTAGCTTTGGTGGTAAAGTCTTAGAGAGCCGGAGAGTTTCAGATTCAAGACCCAATTCCACCGAAGAACCGTCGTGTAAGCGGGTCTGGTGCACGTTAAACCATCCGGGCCAAACGTCCTCCCGCTGGTATGGTGTGGTGTAATAAGGGGGGAGGTGCCAGTTCAGGTATCGTTCTCGTCATATTAGTAAAGTTTTTTTTTACTTTATTGTAGTGTGATTTATTTTTACATTGCGCATTTAATTGAAAAGAAAAAACTACAGTACCTTTCCTGCTATACAAGAGATATCAAAAGTAAGAAGATTATTAATAAAATAAGTGAAACTTTTGATGTATAATACATAGTGATATATTTTGATTAAAATAGACTAAATGTTGCAAAAATTTGAAAAATTAAAATATATGTTTAATTGCTATTTTGCAATAAAGTTTAGCTAACCGATATGCCACATATTAATCTAAATCAAGGATTCTCAATCTATAAAATATGTCTATTCCACAATTTTTACACAAAAAAGTGAATGTAAGTTTGTACCTCTTAATTTTTTTCTTACAATACTTATTATTCTGGTCCACATAAGAGGTCTGTTTGGTTCAAGTCCAGTTGATTCATAACAGAATAAGAGGACTGTTTTGTTCAAGTCCAGACGATTCATAACAAAATAAGAGGGCTGTTTTGTTCACGTGCAGTCGATTCATAACAAAATAAGAAAACTGTTTTGTTCAAGTCCAGACGATTCATAACAAAATAAGAGGGCTGTTTTGTTCAAGTCCAGACGATTCATAACAAATTAAGAGAACTGTTTTGTTCATGTCCAGACAATTCATTACAAAATAATATAAAATAAAATACTTTCGCTGTCAAAATTTAGGTGCAAGCAAAGTTATTATTTGACATAATTGCCAAGATTGTTTAAGCATTTGCCTCCTTGGTGAATAAGTTTTTCGATCTACTCTTCGAATAATGTTGTAGAGGCAAGAATGTGAGGTGGCTTTAACATTCTTTTCGAAGCTTCTTATTAGTCGAGAAACTTAGTGTTCTCAATTTCCTCTTCAGTTCAGGCAAACGGTGAAAACCAATTGTCTCTAAGTCGCATTTTCAAAAAAGGGATTGGATTGGGTTGGACTTCGGATTTTTTCCAGAGTTCTTGAAAGGGAGAGACAAAAATCCAAATCTTTTGCAAAAAGAGGTCTTTTTGAGAAAATTGGATATCGAGCTTGAAAGAAATGGAATATGTTGGCAATAAGATGTTAATAAATAAGCCAAAATTGTATTTTTCTAGGAATGTTTAGACATTATTGTTCTCTTCTTTTAAGAATTCTCAAAGAACTTCCAGACAAATCAGGAGCATTAATGCCCATCTCACATTGCTAACAGAAATGTTCCCCGATGAGACAAGATCGTAAATCTGATTAATTGATTTGACAAATGCCTCAATATTTGTGACTATTGCGTCGAAAAGTAACCATACTTGTGCACAAGTTTCAAAGTAAATTAATTTTGTTCTCTCTTTTTACTACCCATCGGAATTTGAAATACAGAAATGGCCATAATTATTAATTCTCCATACTTGATAGATTCTTATGATTTTGTAGCACTGGCTAAATGCTAGTATTTTATGAAAAGCAGATAGTGAGAAAACGAACATTCAATGTTAACGGACTTAGAAATTTTCTGAGCTGGAATGAGTTCTGCGCATGCTCAGTTTTAACTGAAGAAAATAAGTGATATTCATCTTGTTGCTAAGAAATGGAAAAAATAAATAAGCATTCTAATTAGGGTTATTATCACAGAAAAGTTCTTTTTTTTTCATTTGGGAATCGAAGATAGAAGATTTTAAGAAATTTACCACAGGAATTTAGAAATGTTTCTATTTACTAAAAATAAAAAAAATAAAAAAACTAAGCAATTAGTGCACACTCAGTTCTGTTTTGATTACGATTGTTCAAATGAAACAATTTGTTTATTAATTTTGATGCTGATATAACTTCGAGTTGCTTTTAAAATGCCTTCCAAAAATATTATAGTAATCTGTGATATTTGGATTTTGTTCATCTTCATGTTCCTCCTTGTGATCGTCACCTGATTAATTAACGATAATTCGAATTTTAAAACTTATTTTGAAAGATTAGAGCGTTTTTGAAAAGAATTCTGTGCACACAATAGGCGTAATGCAAATAGCAATCAAATTTCACGAAATAACAATGACCTTGTCCTTAATATTTTCTCTTATCTCAATTCAAAGTGATCATAGATATATCATCGATTAGAGCGGCCTAAATTTACTCCTAAATTCTTTTCTGAGTCCGATAACATTGTATGATCGTTCTCTCACTATCTACTTCTTATCTTATGTAGATAATATTTCATATCTCGAAAAAGATCAGATTTTAAATACGTCATAAATTGGATGAGTTTAAAATGAATGAATGCGTTTTTCAACTAGATAAATTATGAAACGTTTGAAGAAGAAGAAGATATGGACAGATTTCCGACTAAGTTCTGTGATTTTAATGTCTTTTCGAATATATTTACATGAAACTGGATTTTCCCACAGACAATCAGTTATTAAAAAAGTGTAAGATGCAGTTGTGATTTGAAGTTATTTAAGTTTGAAATATAGTTTTTGAAGTATATTTTTGTTTACATTTATACAATGCTAAAAACAAAAAGCTTAAGAATTCCAGATCCATTGATATGTTGCACATATTATGTATACACGCCTTCTTCTCAGGTAACAAAAAAAGTTATTATTTTCAATATAATAGTAGAGGGACATCTATAAGAGTAATACAAAGAAAAATGTATCACTTTGTTTCAAATGTATCACTCGAAACTTGTACAAAACACATATGATTTGTAAGTTATGGTAGGAAATGAACGCTCGGTTTCTTTCAACAATTTTTCTTTTCGGTTGACAGTGAACAACTTTCCGCGAACACCACCAATTTTACTGAACAAATGGAACACAGAAAGAAATTTGAAATAAAAATTCCAAAAAGAATCTGCTTCAGAAAGGTACATTGCTTATGTGTTTTCTTGGAAATTTTCAAACATAAACCATTTTTCATCGCTTCTGAAAAGATTTGTTTGTTTCAGAAAAAATAAATGTCTCTCTGATCTAAAAAAAAAAAAAAAAAAAAAATCCCATATTTTCCCGAATCTTGGAGCAGATTTCCTTATATAAATGTAATGATATTCAAACTCTAATTTCAATTTAATTAATTTCCAAGATTTTATCTCAATTTAGCCCATAGTAACTTCATTCTAAAAATATTCTCTTTTTTCGTGATCCAATTCCACTTTCTCTACTTAATTAATTCAAGAGAAGCTTTATAAAATTGCTGAATCAACTAAATGCCAACACATTCTCACTATCCGCGTGAAGGGGTAGAAAAATGTCCAATAAGCACATTCTTTTTAAAAGATCCCTTTTTACCCTTACTTGTGATTGACATGCGTCAGAAATCCCTATCAGAATCTTATTAATATATTAGCACTATGAAGAAATATTTTCCCTATCAAACTCTCAGGTCATATAAGACGAGAGAAAATTTATTTCGTTCTTTTCCGACTTCTGCTTTTGTGTCGCACTGTGGCGGACGAGCCTTGTCAGCGTCTCTGCTTATAAATAATTATGCTTTCCCGGAATGGATATTAAAATTAATTTTAAAATGAAAAAAGTCTTTTCATCACTGTCTTTGAAACTGCATTCTGCTTCACATAAAATAATGCTTATATATATGCATAGGAAGACAGAGAGAAAAAACTATATACATGCATACATGCATAAAATAAATACTAAAAATGAAAATATAACAAAAAAAGATAAGGCAAAAATCGAAAATAAAGAGAAGAAAAGATGAAACAATGTTCAAAATATGAAAAAAATGGGAGGACAGCAAAGCACATGCAAAACAATTGCACAAAATGTTGCAATTCATGGATCGCCGGGGAAATAGAATGTTAATCAATATTCAAACTGGAAACTGATTGCGAAATAACGCAATAATTTGAAAATAATTTGCACAAATATTAAATAATGCACAAATTTTTGGGAAATAATTTATTTTCCTAATTATGTCCATTTAAAATGCGCGATTGCTTTAGACATAAATTGTGTGAGAAACGCTATAAGGTATTCATATTTTTCATGCAAAATCTATGAAAAGCACCCATGGCAAATGATGAAATCTATGAAAATCGGCAAAAACTTTTATATGTTTGAAAAAGAGAAAAAAAAAACTTTAATAAATTTGGAAAAGAGGGGGAGAATTAAAAACAAACTTGATTTAGAAATCTATGAATTCACTTTATGAAAATTGTACAGATAGTTTCAGAAGTATATATCTCATTTTAGCTTTTTCTTAGCTCATGGACAAATAAATAAGTTGAAGATACATCCAATAATTAATTATCGTTGGTTTGCTGATAATTAGTATTAGTTTTTCAATTTTTTTACAAATATTGTAGGATTGTTTAAATTAGTTTTAAACAGCTAAATTGCTTATTATGTAGTTTTGGAATTGCAGAATTTAAACAAATACTATGCGCTAGAGTTTCATTGATAAAACTTTTCATAAGAAGAATTTCCGAAAACTTAGAATTTGTGGAAAAATACAACTAAAGTTGTCAATAGCATTAAAAGGTAAATTAATATAAAAGAATATATAACATAAAATGAGTAATCAATATGGCTTCATAAAGTAAAAGACAGATGTAAAACTCAAACGATTTTGCAAAAAAAAAAAAAAAAAAAACCTGTTTAAATATTATGCATACAAAACAAAGTTATTGTCAGATTTTTCGCCCAAAATTGACTTCCCAAAAGTGGTTCATATACTTTAAAGTAGCAATAATGAAATTTGACATTAATAAAGTAAATGTAGCCAATATGTACTAAAAATATTTTAATGTGTAATACAAGAAACCTACATATTTTACTAAGTAATAAACCAATCAAAAATTTTATTTAATAACAAAAAAGCAAACTTCATTCATGTTGAGTTTTTGCGCTGCAAACTAATTAACAATTTGGTTCCTTTATCAATTTTATTTCAAAAATCTACGAAAAAGTTCATATTTCATTGGAAAAAACAAAGAAAGAGCTGTTCAAAAGGGACAAGCACAGGCAACAATGTGAGGCAAACGTATCATATCAGAAAAAAAGGCACTAAAAGACAAATCTCTTTCAGACACACCTCCGTGTGAAAATAAATTACCCGAATAATGATGATGCAAACAAAGTAAGTATCCGGAAAAAATGGACCGTCCATATTTATGATACACAATGATTAATGGGGAGGATGGATGGTAGAATGAAGAGCCAAACAGGGTGCCCCATCCTCTCTCTTTCATTGCAAAAGCTTCATAAAACTCCTTTTCTCCCGGGGCATCTCCCTTAATGGTGTTTTAGCGCCCCGGGGCGCAGACATAAAAACGAATTTATACCCCTCCTTTTTAACCTCGCCTTCTGTTCCAGCCCTTTTTGTGTTTTCGTTCCATTGTTCCATCGAGTTAACCGAGCGCTTTTGTTTTCCATTTCAAGGTTTTCGTGCCTCAAAGAATAAAAGTTACCGCAAGGTGGTGTTGGTTGTATGTGTGAGGGCTTAGCTGACAAAGATATAGGAGGATAAAAAGCCTAAAATGTTGTTCTTCTTAGTAAAATCCACAAGGCTCTTGTTTGTTTTATCTCTGGAGATCTTTAAGCAAAAGAGATTTCAAGATAGAAGATTTCGGAAAGAAATATAATGTTTTAAAGAACTAGTAAATTAGACATACGGAAAAGTTTTAACTGTATAAGAATAATAAACAGTCGTAAGAATTTAAAACAATTTAATTTATTCATAAAAAGAACCAGACAAATTGTTTTTGATGACTAAATATGTTTCTTTCATAACTACCACGATTCATAGAACTTTATAATAAATAAATTTTTTAAAAAAGCACAATTTAGAATAATGTATCTTCAAAGAAAGATTTTTCAAATTAAGCTTAACATTTTCTGTTGAAGATATTGTTTTCCAATTGATTCTAAAAACCCAGCGCTTTTACGCATGCGTTAGGATGGGTTTAATTCGGGAAAAATTTAATAATAAAGTAAATTCCGGAAATGGTTGACATCTTTCCATGTGTCACCCCTTTGTGCGATAGAACCGTCGAAGTCGTCTCAGAATACTAAAATGAACAGTAACTTGATTTTAATTACTGCATTGTTGATAAAGAAAATTTAGGAAGAAATAATATATTCATAATAATGTTTGTCACTATATTACCATCGGCTACATACCATGCCTAATATATCAATCATAAGAATAATATTTTCCAAACAATATGACTGAGTTTCATATTTTAGCTACTGCAATGTTGATAACTATAATTTACCCAGAAATAATACGAATCGTAATTATGTTTGTTACCATATTATCATCGGCTATATATTATACCATATCTATTATTCATAAGATTTCTATTCATTAGCTTTTTTTTCATATATTTCATACTAAGAGTATTTCATATTCATGAATAAGCTTCATATTTTAGCTACTGCATTGTTCATAACTGTAATTTACGCAGTCATAATATGGATCATAAAAGCGTTTGTTACCATAAGACCATCAGCTGCATACTATGCCATATTTATTATTCGCAAGCTTAATATTTTTCCAAACGATATGACTGCAATATTGATAACTATAATTCATGCAGAAATAATATCAATCTTTGTAATATTTTTTTTTACCATATTGCCATTGACATTGACTATACCATATCTGCTCTTCATAAACAATAATTGATGAAAAGCATAATTTTAAATGAGATTCAGATAATAAGTGTTATATTTTGCATCTACTTTTTCGAAAAATCATATTTATTTCACTTGCAATAATATTTAACTTATTGTTTTAATTTGAGCTTTCGTCACTGAGAAAGCAACTCGTTCTTTAGCTAATTTTTTCCTTGCACGCTTAACGTTCTTGTTCAAGTAAAATTTTATTTTTATTTTGTGAGAGCTAAATTCTGATAAATATAATTAAAGTATTTTTTAAAAATCATTAAAAATAGAAATTTAATTTGTTGATTAAAACATTAGCATCATTAATAATATAATTTTTTGATCTTCAGTACTGTTATATTTACGTTTATAGTTCAAAATTTTAAGTGAATGGTAACATTGTTACAATTTTTTTCGAGAAAGTGGCAACGCTGTTGTAATATTTCATAAATAAAAAGATGTCGATTGAAATTAATTTTTGTTAGCTTCTTACTTTTATTAAGAATGCCTAATTTATGGCTTAGAATATGCAATTCAAATAAAGTGAGTGGGTTTAGCAACCAGATAATATAAAAGATAAAATTTATTTTGAGATAGATAACGTATGAGTTTTTTGTGACTGTTTAGTAAATGACTTCTTCGATTGTATGTCAAACTAAGGATAGTTGGAGTATTTTGATTTTTTTAAAGTAACTTATCATATATTTTAAATTTAATATCTAATTTCAATATTTACATTTATAATTGATTGAATAAAGCATAATATTACGAAAGTCCCGACGTAGGCTTAAACGTATGATTTTGCTCTCACATTTATGTTATAATTTCTGATACATAAAATTTCCATAACCACGGGAACGAAAATTCTTCCTGTTTTTCTGTATGTGTCTTGGCATGATCAAAATAAGCTTATGAATTTAAAACTACCAAATTTGATATATGTGTATTTAGAATGCTGAGAATGGGCATACATACTTAGAACCTTCACACACTTAGCCCACTGTTTCGTCCACTGCCTAAAACACTCCTGGAAGACTTCTTTTGGAATGGTGTTCATCAACGTTGACGCGTACTGCAGTATCTCTTCTCTAATCTCAAAACGGGATCCTTTCCACAACATATTCAATTTAGGAAACAAACAGAAGTCGCAAGGAGCCATAACTGGAAAATAGGGAGGTTGGATGGAAGACGACTGGAATTTTGTGTTGCGTTAAGAAAGTCTGTATCATGTCTGACGAATGATCTAAAGTATTATCATGATGCAATTGCCAGTTTTTCGTCTTCAAGAGATCTGGTCTTTTGCACCAAACTACATCTCTAAATCGGTATATACAACTTGTTGATATTACTCTTTTATCACTGTTTGTCCTTCTGGTGTGTATTCGTGATCGTCTCTACCGATGTGCAGTCATTTTTGAACCACTCCTTCACGTGTGTTATGCCTATTTCATCATCTCCAAACACTTACTGAATTTAACGAATTGTTTTACTTTGAGAATCACCACGCTTTTAACAAAATTTGATGCAGAACCTTTGCTCAACTCGTTCAATCATCTTAAGAAAAACAAAAATACCAACGAGCACTTATGTTCATCAAGCGGCGAGTAGGCAGTGGCTGACACACTCGAATGCGGAGAAAAATTTAAGCATGCGCATTATGTTCTTCCACTGTGTACAGTGGCGCAGCTCTAGCATTATTACCTCGCCCAGGAAAATTCAATATAGGATACTTTTTAAATAGCTCTCGTATAATTTTAAATTGAAATAATCACCTTTTAAATGACATTAGTTTAATTATTATTTAATACTTAGTACCATTTAAGAAATTTTAATTTCCATAATTTACAATCGGGATCGTTACAGATGACTATGTTATTAAATCGGGATCGTTACAGATGACTATGTTATGTTACATTTGATTATATAATTGGCAGAATAATGAAAAAACAAGCTGTAAAATAATAGACGGATAGGAAATGGAAAAATCGTGACTCATTTCGGATAGAGGGATTCCCCAATTTTTTTTCTCTAAGTGAATCAATTATTTGAGTTGACATATCCCGTAATTTCTTAATTCATTTCTTAAATGTATTATATTAAGCTAGATGTTAGTTGTTCTGTTGTTTTTAAAATTTTCACATACTTTCATTCATTTCAAGAGTAATTTGCTAATGATATCATATGACTTTAAAATGTGGAAGGTAATGTTTTCATTGATATTAAATTGGAAAGAATGAAATCTTTTTTGTCAATTTATCAAATCTTTAGACCAGAGTCAAACAGTACACAGAATCAACACTTCAGCAAACCGAATTAGAATACGAAACACTAAAAAATCGATAATAGAGTACAAGTTTAAAACAACATGGAGCTTATAGATTTTTTTAAATAATACGTAGAAATATAGAAAATAGCTTCTTTGCTTGTATATTTTTTCTTTTTTTAACTGAGCATAGTTATTTTTAAATACTCTCTAAAATTGACTCGAATAATTAAGATTATTAATTTTCTTTATTTTTATTACATATTTACTTGATATTAAAATCTATTTTAAAATGTTTCAGTAATGTTGCAAGTGATTTAAATTATTATTTGCCATTTAATAATTCATTCGACATATGAAATACGATTCTTCAATAACAGATTTTTCAGCATCATATTTTTTACCTATAGAAGGGATTTGAAGTTTGTATTGATTAAATTGTGGATTATATATTTTTATATAATATATTCTTTTATCCAGCGTATATCTAAATTTTCGTTTTGATTTGGGACCTAATAATTTGATCTTTCAAGTATCTAAAATTTTGCTTGTTTTATATTGGTTATTTATTTAACTTCTAGGTTTAGTTATCCAAAATTTTCTGTCATTAAAAAACACATAAAGGAGGAAGAGTGCAGAATGAAAAATAAAATTCCCGTGCCTTTACTATACATTTTTAATTACTTATTTGATTCCGCCAAAGAGCAGGAGACAGTAAAATATAAATAAGATGAACATCACAATCAGAAATATTTATTCCTTTTATCGTTTGGTTTTTATGATGCAGTTGATAATTTTATTAATTTGATTTGTCGACAATATAGAAGTTCTGTTACATAATCGATACATCAGATACTAATATGCAAGAAAAAAATGTCTTAAATAAAATTTATATCCGCAAAAAAAAGCATTAAAAATGTAATGATTTTTTAAACGGTTACCATGAAATAACTAGATTACAAAGTTTCATTTGGGCCTTTTCAAAATGTTTAAATATTGCATAAAACATGAATTTCCGTTGTCACTTTGTATCTTTAAGAATCAGGCAAAATTTAAAACAAATTTCAAATATTTAACAAGATACAAATGCAAACCTTAGAATATTTATAATCTCAATCTATTAATTTTAAAAAAATGAATATAGTTTCTTTATAATAACAACTTTCTTTCGTACTTAGGTTCCATTTATTGTATAATGTGTTCGCGAGTTCTTACATAAATTGTCTGACAAATATCACAAAAATTCGTTGATTGCAAAGGATTTACTACAAAGAAAATGGCAGTAAATCAGAAATATAGCTTAGCACAATTCTTTGTTTTCTCCAACACGGATGAGCAACGATCTTTGTTATGTTACCCAACATTCCATTTGTTTCAGCAGATTCTTTCTTCGAATTCTCTGAGTCTATTTATCTTCGAGACCATTCTTTTTCCTCCCTTCCCCTTTAATAATATTATCTGAAGGAAATCTATCATTAGAATAGGAAGTGAAACTAGCAAAAAAGAAACAGAAGGCGAGATGCGGTGAAAGGCCTGGAATGTGCTATTTTTATAACACAGAATAATAAGGTTGATGGGATTTTGAGATTTCATTTCTGAACCCCATTTCTTCAATCAAGGTGGTGATAAATTGTTATTGAACTTGATAAATAGTTACAACTTCAAAAATATCTTATCCACTGTTACTAATATAGCAATATATATATATATATAT
>JAPMOR010015835.1:390015-400209 GCA_026543865.1 Argiope aurantia | reverse complement strand
CACTCATATATATGAAATATATTTTAATATATAATTATAAATAATAAATTAATTATATATTTAAAGATTGTTATATATCTTTATGTTTAAAAATATATATATATATATATATATATATATATATATATATCTTGGTAATCAGAATGAAATAAAATATTTATTAAATAATTAATTAATTTATTATTTATAATTATATTTTAAGTTACATTTCAGATATCCGACTGGGTTGTACTTTATTCTGAAGAATTCGAAATTTTTTATGACTTAAAAATGAGTTCCAAACTTTTTAGATTATAAAAATTCCTAGTTTTTAATATACGTAAAATAGAATTTTAAACACAGTTGTTTCAGTAATGCACAGTAGATAAAAATGAAACATGAAATAGTAACTTCTCAATTAGAAATGATTGATTTGTTTTATTTTTATTCTAAAATTCTCCAAAAATAATATTTGAAATGTCTATATTGAATTTATGCCTATCTAGTCCCAGTTTAATTATTTCAAGGAAGTATCTTAAAAAATTAGAAAAGTCCTTAATTTCTAATGTATTACTAGATGAACTAAATTGCAAGTACATTTTTAAATGAATTTTCTGAAGAATAAATATTTTATTGTGATTGATTCTAAAAAAAATGATATTTTAAAAGTAATTCAATAAAAATGCTTGAAATTTGGTATTCATAAGTCAAACATCTTCGAAGGTATTGATAAATTATATATTTTAGGATAGCGTTTTTTAGTCATGTTTGAAACACACTTTTACTTCAAAACATAGATGATTTTTTGCAAAACGTTCATTAACGACATCTTCAAATGCTTATAAAGTATCCATTTATTAAAATAATTTTTAGGTGTATTATATTCTAGGGAGTATGTGAAATAAAAACTAAATGTTTCCATTATTTTTAAGTCATAAATTTTTAATATACTTCCTAACACCGAAACAGTTGTTAATATTTTATTAATTAATGAATATTTTTCAAAAACTGATGATTATTCATAGAATTATTTTTCTATTTTGGCGTTTCAAAGCTACTTCAATTATTTGAAGCTATAATAAAATTCTACATAGTTTTTTTTTAATATTCGTTTCTGAACATTGGTGCTATAGCATAAGGAATTAAAATTGCCATTTTTTAAATTTATAAACATAAGTAAAAGAAATAGCAACAACAGGATACAGTACATTTTTGTTTTGTCAGAAGAAAGTAGCAGACTTTTCCTAACAATCCTTTCATTTAAATACAACACTTGAGAATAATTCTTTTTTAATTTCATTTTTTTAGTTTCTATATAATGCTAAAATTGAATTCGCTTTCGAATTAATTGACGGTTATACGAGTACAACATTGCCCCAGAAACAATATTATATTTCCTAGATTGCTCACAAATTAAAGAATATTCCAAAAGTATATGAAGCCATAAGAAAAAATCCATTCCTTTTTAAACACTAGGAATATCCCTTTTTTAATACTAGGCATATACTTATTTCTACCAAAGGGATCAAAATGATCCCTTTCGATATTAAAAATAAAAAAATGAATATTTTGTATATTTAGTATATAAGTATATAGAATATAAGTATGTAGTATAAAAGTATATATTTAGTATATAAAATATAAAAGTAAATATAAAAGTATATATTTTGTATGTATTCGATACAAAAATATAAATTGACCTATATATTATAAAGTTAAAATAGAAAAAAAAACATTTATATTTTCAATATATTTGCTGAGGTGTGGTGTGATGAAAAGGCAGTTCCTCTGTGTTTATTTACTAGAAAATGTGTTTATTTTCTAATCTAGGTCTTCAAGACCATCTGTTCTTCCACCAAAACATTGATTCACACCTCTTCTTAATAACAACCTACGATAGCTTCTATCTGACTGACTTTTGGCTTCTTGCTTGTTATATACACACATTTTACTAACACATACTTATTTTTACCTATAGCTATGTGAGTTCCTATCAAGCCATTACATATTTAAGTATAAATGTATGCATTTTCAACAATATTTATTCGAATGGACAAAATGACCCTTTCGCTGAAAGTTGGTACACTATATAAATTCCTTCAAAACTAAAAAGATAATATTTGCGATCATATGCCTTATAAATGTAAATAAAATTAATTAAAATAGTCTCATAAAATACGACAATATTTTTTTGAAGAAAATTAACGAAAAGTTTTCTTAGAGGGATCAAAATGGCCCTTTGTTAAACCCAGTGTTAATGAAAACAGCAAAATTTATAATTTGTAATATGCGTTTCAAATTTCTTGTTTTAACCAAAAAATAAAAATAAATGATTTTTTTTTCTTAATTTCTTTTATTTGCTTAGTATTCAATCTGGAATCACACTTTTTTTTAATTAAATGGATTTCTACAAACTATCTTTGTTTATTAAAAAATTGAGTCGACATTTAGTGACGCCTTAATCGCGTAAAAACAAAAACAAAAAAAAAAAAACAAAAAAAAACAGAATTTTATATATTTTACTTTAATGATAAACATTTATGTACTAAACAAATTATTATTTAACATTAAAATTATATTGCAAAACAGTTATAACTGCAAAATAGATTACTTTGTTGCATAGCAAAAGCTTTATTAAAATAATATGGTAATTTGTTATAAATGTAAGAAAAAAATTCTGAAACATGAGCAATAAAGCACAGATTATTTTTATACATAAAGTAAATAAAAACGGGTATACTTTTTAAAATACAATTTTACTAATATGACAAAAGTAAAAAAATAACAATAATTCTTTTATCTAAATCCTTGAAATCAAAACAAAATCATAAAAGTTTGAGCCACTGATAAAAATATACTAAATAATTTTTTAATTGTAATTATATATTTAGTTTTGCATATTTATTTCAAATCTTGAGCTTTTATAATTTTGGTTTTACTTTCATATTTATAATGAAAAAACATATTTCTTCTTTTGACAAAGTTCCTTGACTAATTAAAAAAAAAAATCTTACTATTTCTTTACTTTTTATAAAAATAATGTTTGAATTGATTAGTTAATGTTCTTTCTAAAATTAATACCAGATGGCGCCACAAATACTGAATTAATATTCAATTAATAATAATATATTTTATGTAATTAAACACTGAAAGTGTTTAAATACTGAAGTACAAAAATGTATTGTTTTAGAAAATGTGTAAAATGTTATTTCAAAGTTCTATCTTTTACATAATGGAAGCAATAAATTTTAAAGGAATACAAGCTTAAAGCAACAACTTAAAAACGAAATCTTTTGATAAGTAAGAAACAATCTGCACAAATTAAGTCGAAAATCATCATACGCACATTTTAATCATCAGTAATCAAAGGATAAGATATTTTGATTATTTTTAAAATATCGGAGCCTGTTAATCCTTTGAAGAAATTAATTTGTGATTTATATGAAAGAATAATTTAAGTTAAAATATTTAGAGAAATAGAGAAAAATATAATTTAAAAAATAAACAAAGATTTAAAAAAAAATATGGAATTTTCTAAGAAATGTTGATCTCAGAAACAAATACCGCATCGCAAGACAAGAGTAAAAAAAAGAATTTTTTTTCGTCACGTGAGCTTTGTTTATGTTAAATTTTTCAATCAATTGTATAATGTTGAAAAAAGAAGGTAGCAGCGTAATGTTAACGTAAATGCAATTAAGTTCTCATTTGAAAATCCTTCTATTGCGTGAAAGATTTTTAAATTTCCCTTGTGATTGTGCGATGTTTAATATAATTCAAATCAACCACTAGGTTAAGAAAAGTCCCAGTAAGGTTTGCGTAATAAGTGGAAAACAAAAATGAAAGTAACTGATTAATAATACTTTCATTTCACTGCATTTGCTTTATTTCGTTTGTTTTGATGCTTTACATTTTGCCTCCATTGTTATTTTAATCTGTATCAAGATTGTAAGTAATTCTATTTTTTTATATAGATTATGATTTCAATTAAAATAACAACGTTTTATTCAGTTAGTAGAAACAAAATATATTTATTCAAATATAATTAAATAATAAAAACATCAATAAATCTAGTTGGGATACAAGCAAAACCGGATTCTGTGCCATTATTTGCTAGCATCTGGGAAGTTAAGAATTAAAGACCACCAAATTTCTACAAAATTAGACGTTTTTTGTACATAATCTTTCACATAACGTCACATAAATATATTCAAAAGTGTTACATTTTGTGTTCGCATAGAACGGAAATTAATTGAAATGTCCGCTTATTACATTCATAGGACATTCTTAGAGACATATATTAGATTCTGAGAAATAAAGCTTTACGTATAGTGTTGATGAATACGTGAAATACGTAACATTGACCTCTGTTCCTAATAAATTTTTTATTTAATTTTGTAATCTGCCAAAGATTTGTTGAATGTATTTTTTTATTTTTGTTAATATAGAAAGAGATTGAAAAGTTCCAACCGAATTTAAGTATACTTAATTTGTAAAAAAAGAATGAAAATATGAAATACTGTAACCACATCAAGCATAAAAAAAGGAAAATGAAACGTTTTAACAAGGGAAATGACTTTCTTGTTAAAAAAGATAGGCGATTGACATAAATTTTGGTAAACATTATCAAATTGATAATTAATATCAAAATGATTTTATTATAAGATATAAACTTTAAAAAAAACCACGTAATATTTAATTAGTGAAGAAATTGATCGGACTAAGAGTTTTCATTTTTTCTATCTATCTTTCTTAATTTACTAGATCAGCCCAGAAATCTGAATTTTTCAGAGTATCTAGCAGCATCTCTACATGTTCTATCTAACCACTTAAAATATTGCTCAAATATGCGAAAACTGTACTTACGGATTTGAGAATTGCCCTACTGAATGCAAAATAGCGTATTAAACATATGTAAGCTATTTTATTCTATTAAAACACGATTCTACTAAGAATAATATCATATTGTGTAATACAATGTAAATTCCGAAGGCATTAGCTTATGTTTCAAAGAGAAGATATTCTGACCACTTTTATCCTTTTTGTTCAAAGGAACATTTTTCTAACTCCATCCCTTAGCAAATGATAGGATTTTAACTTTCCTCCAGAGTTTTGAATCTCACTGTATTTAACATATATCTTACGCATATAATAGAGTTTAACTTTCTCGCATAGCTGATATATGGAGTACCAATCTTTCTGTGCACAGTTTTAATCCCTTCGTATTGCATTGCTTCATGTTTCGATTGTTCGTTAGTAAAAAAAAATATAAAAATAAAAAATAAAGAATAACTATATCGGATTGTTGGAGGTCTTAACTTTCAAAAGCTATAAAAAGACACAAAAACTTATTCCTTGTCTGTGAAAATACCTAGTTACAAAACATATTTACTTTTAAGTAATTTCAGTTAAATAAATCTATTTTATGCTCAACAAAATTAAAAGTAAGATAGTTTTTCCGAGAACAATAAATCTTTCCTGTCTTTTAATCAGTTTCCTTGGATTCTTTAATTTTTTCCCCCTTGCCGGCTTAGCTTTTTTTTCTTTCTTCGAGCAATTTGTTACATTTAGAACGAAAGAAAAGGTCACGTGGATTATGTTTGTCTTTGGGTTTAATCCCCTAGCAAACACCATATGGATAGAAGCGACTGATTTTTTCCAAGAACAAATGAACCTTAACACTCATAATGACAATCTGACTGATTTGATATCCTGAGTTATAGCGTGTATTGCTGACATAAGCTCTAGGGCCAGGAATGGGATTATGCTTTTTCAGTTCTTTCATGGTGAAGTTCTAACAAAATAAAGGAACATATAAAAGAGAGCTTGCAGGAGTATAAAGCTTTTGTTATATTTAGTTTAGAAAGAATCAATTGATAAGAGTTGGTAAATAATTCTCTTTTAATAATATCTGAGACAGCGTTAATTTTTAAAAATGGAAGAATTTATAGAAAAGATTATATTATATAGGGAGATCAACAAAGCCGGCTATATTTAAAAAGGAACCAGGATAGAAACAAAATCTTTTGTTTACCTATTTTTTGAATTATAAAAATAAAAAGACTTCAGATGAATATTAAAAAAAATTTCTTTGAAATGGCATTGATATAAATATTCTTATTTCAAATAAAATTACCTTTGTAGGATGTACAACTTTTGATCTACCTGTGTTATGTACAATTAAAATAAATTTAATAACACTCAACACCTCCGTTTCTAAAGCTCATGTGACCCCTTTCAGGTTTAATATGGATGCAGGTGAACTTTATTAAAAAAAATATTCTGCAATCAGTTGGAAATACACATACACATGATAAAATATGAATATACGGGTAAAATATGAATATTCGTATATATAATAATAACTAAATGGTGAAAACTAGGATAAAAAATATCTGGAGTGGAAAACTAAAGTAATTATTAAAAAAATGAGCGCTTGAGGAGGCTTAAGGATATATTTTGAATAAAATAGGAGAAATATTAAAATATTGCACTGAAAAATTTATGGGAATAATCTGAAATATTTCTCAATGATCAATTAAGAATATTTTTTTTGTGTTTATGGTGCTTTTTTTGTGGAAGATGAACCATTAAAGACTCTTACCTAAAACTTTCTAAAGAATGTTACATACAGTTCGAAAAATGTCTAAATTTATTATTTTCAAATATGTATTTCCTCAAAATATTTTTATGCATTAACGATGGAGTAAGAACTAAGTATGATCATTATCAAGTGTATGAAGGAAATTACGCAGACAGTTGACAGCTGTCACTGATACAAGGAGCTTGGGTAAAAAAAAAAAAAATGGACATATATGAAATTCGCATTTTTTTGCAGTAACAGTGTGTCCCTTTACCATAGTGGAATAATTTTATAGGGTTATCAATAGTTTTAGAACCTGTCAATAGTTTTATAGGGTTCCTGGAGTGCTACAAAATGAACCAGTATTTATAAATTTTTCTTTAAAAATTGCAAAAAAGGAAAATAAATGTACACTTTTGAGCCTTAATGACTATAGGGAATCCTTCGGATAGAGGGGTATGGGTTCATAACATTCAATGCACCTTCTAGATGGACGTGACGATTATTAAAGAATTTATATGCCGACTATTAAAATACTGGTATTTAGAGCTCAGACACAGATAATGACCAGGTCCAAAAGGACTCTTACAGTATTCATAATATTTGATCCAGAGCAATAGCTTATAAGGAAAAGAAATATTTTCCAATTTCACAACTAGGAAGAAAATTGGAGAGGTTTGAAGAAACTCGTAGTGAAATAATCATAAATTTAAAACAGATATAAGTAATATTTATTATTTAACTTTAATAATTACTATTTAATAGATATTATAAATTTATGATTATCTTTAACCAGTATAATTTTGCCAACAACTTTTCGTTCAATTGTTAGTAAATCAAAAATGTATAAAAATACAGCAAAACTATCATTAACTCGTTATACATCAGAACTCTAAAGTGAAATCTCACTCGAGCACGTCTCGTGTGCTGGCTTGCTCTTTTATAATACTATGAAAGGGCATCGAAAGATCTTACTCTGGAGGTTACTAGATAGTATTTGCAGAAATCAACAATATGAAAGCTGCACACCGTTACTTTATAATGTCAGGGGCACAAAGCGCTCAAAGGAAATTTGTTGGAGACAGTATTCCAAAGAGAAAATTCACATGACTATTTCTCCTATCAAAATATCATTTTTAGAAGTTTACAAGACAGTACTTAAAGAAAGAAACAATATGAAAGCAGCAGACCATTACTTTACAATGTCAACAACACAAAGCGCTCAGAGAAAACTCGTTGGACATCAGTGCTCTAAAGAAAAAAATCAATCGATTACTTCTTGCATGCTCCCTAATCTTTTATGGTTCGAAGAAAGGTGATCAAAAGATCTTGAAGCAAACCACATCATGGTTCATAAGAGAGATATCTTTGAGACTCCCGTATATTCAATAACCATCATATTGTCAAGCACAACTGCAAAATTCATCTCCAAATCATCAAGTGATCGCCACATTTTTTGCCAATTACTGGGATTAATGATTCAGCAAAAATACAGCATTTATTCGAGCTATCTGTAAATCTTCTTCCTTGTTGTAAGAATAGCTGCTCTGGAAAGCATTATTATAAATTAAAAACAGTTCAGACAAAGAAAAAAATTACACAAATGCATATTTTTACTGAATAATGTTAGCAATTTATCAAATTATAAAACTGTTCAGCAATTCTTGATATTTTCTTGCATGATTAAGTTCCATGCATATATCAATGAATATTAATTTATTTATAAAGATTTATAGAAGGACAAATACTAAAAACTTCTTCGCATGGTAATAATAAAGGAAGAAAAGGCGCCAAATCAGAAACACAGTTTAGTGAAACTGTTTTCTTTAACCTAGATGATCAATGAGATTTACTATGTTACCCAACATTCCATTTGTTTCGGGGGATCTCTTTTCCGAATTCTCCTAGTCTATTTGTCTTTGATGCCATTATTTTCTACCCTTCCGCTAAAAAAATAGTGTCTACTAGAATTTTATCATTAAGTTGAGAAATAAAAGGAAGAAAAATATCAGTAAACAGTGAGTTTCAATGAAAAAGTGTTTAATTTTTCTTGAAATAAAATGGTTGGAGTAAGAGTTCGATTTTAGATTACATTTGTGAATTCAAATTCTTAAATAAAAGTGATGAAAATCTGTTCTTAGATTTGATGAATGGTTACAGTTCAGAAAATGAAGTTTTCAGGAATCTAGTGAAGTGCATATCGGATATAGTGAATGAGATAAATATGCATGCAGGTTAAAATATTAAAGCTAAATACTAACTCCATTCATATATTAACCATTTCGTGACAGACGTGTCATATATGCATCACCAGTGGACGTCTCCCATAGCCGGATGTGCCACTCGTGCATTTCTGTAACTCACGGGACGGTGATGCATATGGGCATTTTAAACTTGAATAACTTTTAATCGCCACAAGTTGGCCGCTGTGTCCATTACTTTTGAAAAAATATATATTTTGGTATCCTGACCTTCAGTTTGTTCATATTCAACCTCGCTTTGGTATTTTACTCATCAGATGTTGCGGGGGAGGGGAGTAAGAGGGGGTAATAAATAAACAGAGCTAGGTTGTGTAACTTTCCACTTAATAGTATCATTCGCGTTTCTTTCTTTTCTTTTTTTGTTTTGTTATTACAGTGTAACTGTAGTCTTTTCGGGTTTTACCGTCAATTCTATTATATTTTGAGTAGCTTTTGGATACATTTCGCGCATTTCTCTTTTTATTACGGAAAGCATTGGTTTCGGTTTATTATGGCAAGAAAACGCAATTTGTCAGACGAAGAATGTGCTCATAGTGTGAATGAACTAATAATTTAAAAAGATGATGATGGCGTTAGGACTTAACCTTTATTTTTTTGTGTGTGATTTCTTTTCAAAGTTAGGCTTAGCTACGCCAAATCCCCGTCCTGAGGAATGATTTCTTTCGCGTACGCTTCGTCCCGTGCGTGTTTCTAGGATAGAGGCCTCAAGTCCCGTATTAA
Organism: Argiope aurantia; assembly: GCA_026543865.1. Classification (NCBI taxonomy): domain Eukaryota; kingdom Metazoa; phylum Arthropoda; class Arachnida; order Araneae; family Araneidae; genus Argiope; species Argiope aurantia. Next base: position 390,669 of record JAPMOR010015835.1, on the reverse strand, counting down.
GAAACCTATCTATACATTTCAGTATGTAAAAACAACTACATGCTATTGAGGCTCTACACTAACTAGAATTTATAAAAGTGTAGAAAACTCTAAAATTCTTTTAAGAAAATTTTATATTTATTTCATTTTTTATTATGTATTCATTCGCTAAAAATATATAAAAAAGCTGCGATGTATAATGAAAATTAAAAAAAAAATAATGCATTGATCACTTTGAAATTTTTTGGCATGATTTATCATAAATACGTTATTCTCCTTTCCCCGCACAAAAATGTGAAATCTGGGCAAGTCAGAGACCACACAAGCGCTCAAATTGCTATATCCAGATTCCCACATATACATGTTGGGGACCTTTTTCTTCGACCAGTTCAAACTAAAATTTGATCCGGAACTGCAGTTGTAATAATAAGATAGTGTTATAAATGTTATTGAAACTATTGCATGCTTTGAATAATGTCGATTACATATAACCAAAAGCAGAGAATTGTTTGCATTTGCTTAAAAATTTATCTATATTTAGAATTGTAGGTTTACACCTAATTATATCGACCATTATTAACAAAGAACGCGGAAATAAAAATATCAATAAATATGACAAATATGTCTCTTATTAAATTGTGATTTTGAATAAAATTATTTGCCTTAAAACAAAAA